>JAEPRC010000023.1:0-128329 GCA_016758945.1 Mucor plumbeus
CTCTTAATTGTATCTCAGGAACTCAGCACTAAATCATTATAAAAGGCAATACTTTTATATCTAAATAAACCTTATCTTGTTTTTATTGTACAGTTGAAGAACTGATTAATTACACATTCTCTTTTATCGTACTCTTTTTTAGATATATTATCGCAAATCCGATTTTATATAACATATATTATTATTTTTTCGTTAAAAAAAAATAATAAAATTCTTTCTGTACTGAATAGCAACTGCTAATTACAATGCTGGTAATGTGTTAACGGCTGCTTTGTTGGCTCTTTTTGTCTAGTGTATTTTCACACAATAAATTTTAGCTGTGTTCGATGTTAAAATTTATTTGAGATTATAGTTTACTGTATATAATTTTATCAAACTAAATCAAACTTATGAATATTCTTTTAATTTTTTTTTTATTTTATTCTTATTTCAAATTTTTAGATAATATATGTTTGCTGCATCCTTAAAGTTTTAATAGAAAAATATGGGCAGATTGAGAAACATTTAACCATACAGTATATCTGCTAAGAAATTTACGTTGACAATAGAAGCATGCATATGCTATTTATTCTCCTAATAAGCAAAAACATTTGGCTGTTGTAGAAATATAATGCTGTACATGATGGGATGAACAGCATTTCTGTATTCAGTTTTTGGCTCGATTTGCAGGTATGTTCACCGAGAAATTATAATAGTGTATAATGGAATATTTGAACATCGAATTTAAGTGAAATACAAATAAATGCTTTATTTTAAAAAACATCGATGAGCTTGTGACCACATCAAATTCGAAGCTTCAAAATTTTGGAAACTTTGAATATGCATATATTTCGAAATACTTAACGTACACAACAATGATGCTTCATAATTTACCAGAATATAAATTATTAATAAAAATGGAAAATTAATCAAGTAAAAAGATATCGTTAATTTGAATGAAATTGAGAGATTTTATATACTATTTAATTTGAGAAAATGATGGGGTAATAAATATTGTTGTGGGTGTTATTATTAATAGTAATGCGTTGTGATATAATATCGTGTTGAAATATTATACTGGAAGATCATGCTGTTGGAAGCATAATTCAGTTGCTTATTTATTGATCAAGTTTTCGGTTCTTGAACTATTGTTTACTTTTCGGATTTGACACATTCGGTTGAGAATGATACATCACTTCATACTAAAAAAGCTTTCAATCAACCAAGCAAAATGATATTATATTTGAAAACACTGTTTTCTAGCTTTTCATTGATTGAATTATCAGCCAGCAACTAGGAGATCATAGTGCTATGGAAATGTTTTGCACACAGAGTTCATATGTATGTTCCTCTGGATGTAAAAACGATGATTTCTATCTTATAATAATAAATTTCTATGATTTTAGTGCGCTATTTTATTTTTATTGTTTTCTTTATTTTTTATTAAATAATTTAGTACATATTTTTAGCTTCGAAATTAATATAATCTCATGGCGTAGCAGAAAAAAGGGAAGTAGTGTGTAGGTCATTGCTTCAGAAGAAGATATTTTTTAAATTTTTTATAAAATCAAACAATAGTTCAAAATTGAATTTTAAAGCTGTACTCAATGCTTAGTATTAGATACACAAATAAAATATCTTGATTTTATTTGCTAGCAGCCGTTTTTGAAGAATTTTAGTAAATGCTTCTAAAAAAAACTCTCTTTCTCTGCTGCTTAAAAATAAAGCAACTGGAAGACAGCTTGCAATCGGTGGGTATTAAACCAAACGGGATGCAAGTTTCAAAAAATCAACTACACTTGTAACAATATCAAGTTCTATAATTTTAGTATTCTATTTAGTTGCTGGTCAAATTGTAGGAATCAGGCTCCCATTTTTTCCAATAGGGTTTTATATTTTGTGTGTTGTGTCTCAACCGACCATCTAAAATTAGAAATAGCGCCAAATCAGCTAAAATCAGAATATAGGGCAATAGCAACTACCAAGTTAATAGGCGAGCATTTTCTTTATGTATAATTAAAGTTGCAACGTAATTTATTCTACACCTAGTTTTCAAAAAAAAAAAAAAATACCAGAAAAAATACCAACATAATATAAACCTTTTTTTTTTGCATAATTTACTTGTTGATGTCTCACGGTTAATGGCCAAACAAACTTAGAATTATTGTATACACCAACGTTTCTATGGAATTAGAAGGACCATTTATTCAAACAAAACATTTTACGAATACTTGATATCGATAGTTATAACTGAGGGCTTTAATAACAAACATATATTGCGTCTACCTATAAAAAGCTGTGTTATATTATAATAAAAGGTAGAGGCATTACGTACATTTCTTCTTAATATTTCTGATGTTCACAGTGAAACCAGACAACGTTTTTCAGTTGTGCACATATCTATTTTTGCATGCTCAAATGCATAATGCAATGAGAGGAACCGCTCGGTCCGTAGTAAACAACACTTTGTAGATTATGTACTCTTTTGTGGTGTGATTTTCCAAATAAGGCTCTTTGCACAATATAATTTAGAATATTTCAGACACAAGAATTAATGCAACATGTTGAGTGCAAACTAAAGCTCTATTGTTGCTAATCTAAAAAAAAATGAATATTTTTAGTAATAAAATCTTACATTATCGTACACAATAATTGAGAATGTGGCATGTACATTTGGATAACTCAACACGAAAGCCATCGTATGTTACTATAAAATAACAGTAGAAGAGATATGGTATACTTATTTATATTCTCAAAATGTGGACAAAGCGCAAAAAGATCTCTTTGTAATCCCATTTTCAAAACAAAGTGCCTGTGAGACATTCCATGTTCCTTGGAAAAAAACGAGTTTTGGTAATGTAAAAACATATTTCTGATTTAGATGATGAACACAAAGTGGCACCCCATATTTAAATGTACCCAGTTTTGCTTTGGTAATAAATATGTATAGTTATTCATGATATTACTTGTTTTATGAAAGTAAGCGGTCGTTGAAGAAAAAGGCGTAATAATTTGTAAAGTAGTATGATATCTATCTCAATGTAGCATAATTTATATAGTCTCTTTTATAATATTTAACAATAAGAAATAGCCTTTCCTATTATTAAATGGACACGTTGCACAATTCTTTTAGACCTTAAGCTCCTGGACACATACACAGGGAAAGTGAACACAACGAGTTTAGTAATAAAAGTACAAAAGTCAGATTTTTACAAAGAAATAAAAAAATAATGAGCAATAAAAAAGTTTGATATCATAAGCAAACCTTTCATAATTGGCTGCTTTGGTATGATTATAGCATAATAAAGCTATGAGTGTATTACAAACAATTATACCTTGCAGATACTTACATTAAATGCGTAATCAAATCTATCAATATCTGATTATATATATCATATATAATTAATATGCAATAGTAAAATCACAGTAATGCAATTTAGTCCCTTTAGTAGTCAGTTAATAATAATGCTTTACCTTACTCTGAATAGGAAAAACACTCTAATTTGAGTTGGTACTACAATCAAACGTTAGAAACCATGCGTTAACTGGTTCGGCGGTAATTGTTTGTGTGCTTCTTCTACTATTTCCTCTCGTTGCACGTATGCCCAAAAAGAAAGTGAATGCAGTGCTACCATGAATTTGATCCTCACATCATCTCAGATAAGTAAAATCCATGTTCTATTGCTTCTTTTTGATCAATTTTTGTTTTTCATATTTTCACTTTTTTCTTTTACTTTTTTCTTTCTTTCATTGATATTTTGTAATTATGGTATCAGCAATGGCACCTAACGTTGCACCAATGAACAACAATAATGGACCTACAACAACTCGACAATCTATTGCAGACCTTACAACCAATATTAAAGCGACAAAAGGAGATGTCCCACCACCATTAGTTGGAGCATCTACCACAATTATTGGTGAAAATATTTATGTATTTGGTGGAAGAGTTGCATCAACAAGACAAATGACGAATCATTTATACATTCTTCATATACCTACACTTGTTTGGGTTCGACACATTGCTCCGCCAGATTCAGCTTCTCCTCCGGTTCCTCGGTATTTTCATTCATCCTCAACTTATTTAGATCGATATATTGTCGTATTTGGCGGTATGGGAAATACTGCAGGCAGTAAAAGACCTCGTCAACAGCAATTACTTCAACAGCAGCAACAACAAATGTCGAATGGAGATGAACAATTAAGTGCAATGGATGACATATCTATGTTTGATATTGATACAATGTCTTGGATTGACATCAAAATATTACCAAGCATTTTTACACCTCAAGCTCGTTATGCTCATCTTTCAACTGTTTGGGATTCAGATAAATTAGTTGTCATGGGAGGACAGGATATTGCAAATCAACAAATCAATGAAATTAATGTATTTGATTTAAAAGAATTAGCTTGGATTCATGGTGGTCCAATTAGTGGTCCATATGATGCTTATCGTGCAGTGGCTTTTTGTCCATTATCTAATACCAATAATACTACATCGGCTTTTGGTCGTAAAGGAACTGCACACTATTTTTGGAACAATAAAACCGATGAAGAAGTAAAATCGCAACCTCAACAAAAGCAAACAGCGCCTCCTGTATGCGTTTATTCAAATTACAATTTTAATGATTTGACTCGAGAATTGCAAAGCTTTTATCCCATGAAATCAGCAGGTACTGTTGAATTTCATAATCATGCTGCAAATATGACAGGCTCCTTGTTACCACCTGGTCTTCGCTTTCCTACAGGTCAATTAGTAGGACAATATTTTGTTGTTTCTGGTACTTTCTTGAGTTCTACTAAAAGAGGATTTCAAGTTTGGGCGTTAAATTTGACAAATTTGACTTGGTCTCATATTGATACTAGTTCGAATTTATCTAATGGCTCCTGGAATCGTGGGTTACTTTCCAATCAAAAGTGCTATGTTCTTGGTCATAGTCAACGTGATTTAAAGGAAGATTATAGTTATCGACGAACTAATTTCGATCATATCGCATCCATTGATTTAGAAGCATACGGAATTTATTGTTTACCTGCTTCCACATGCTCTTCAGAGGCCCAAGAATTGGGGTTATCTATGCTCAATGAACCTAGTATTACAGATTTAACCATTTGGACCTTAGATCAACAAGCTTTACCCATCAATTCAGTTATATTAGCTGAACGTTGGCCCAGATTTGCTCAAATACTCCAAGAACAAAAAACAACAAAAGCACCAACAATTAAACCAAGCACAGATGCACTTCAAATTCAAAAGAAACAGCTGCTATTCCCTGAATCCTATTCAGTAACACTTGCCTTTTTACAGTTTATATACACTGATCATTTGATTACTGCACAACAACATCAACCTCAGATTCTTTGTCGACTTTTAATTCTTGCAGACATGTACAAGATGAAGAGGCTCTTGGAATTAACTACATATGCTCTTCATCAATTACTCACTATATCGACAGCAAGTATGGTTTATGAAACTGCCGCGCTTACATTTCAAAGTGCCTTACAAATTCGTGCTTTAAGAATCATGATCAATGCCAAGCGCATGTTATTGGGTCAACAACATCATCAGCAAAAGGAAGTGTCATCTCTTCCACAACAATATCATCAACAAATGCAGCAATCCTTATCTTCACCCACTTATAGTAATAGCAACAATGAGCAATATCATCATCAAGTAGAATTTACTTCATTTTCTGCTACAACATCACCTTCAACTAGTATGACAGTTAATTCTTCCCCTGGGTCTATTTTCTCTGATGAACCTCAATCGCCAATGTCTTTTACTTCATCTACCCCTTCTGCACAATCTTATAGTAGTTTTAGAAGATTAGCTCAGCATCACCAACAAATGGTACCACCTTCCCCTGGGGAAAAGCCTGCTAGATACATGATGAACAGCCAAATTAAGTCTTCTCCTTCTACATCTAGTAAAACTTCTTCTGCTAAATCAAACAAGAAACAAGGATATTTTGATTTGAGCCCTAGTACAAAATACTTGACAGCTCTGCAATAATCATAGTATATATACATATTCATATAATCTATACCATCACTCCATATATTTAATAAAACAGTCTGGAACTGTTGCGATTTCAATATCAAATAATAAAAAAAAAAAACTTAAGATATTTTGCACAACATTTTGCTTTAAAGATTTTTTTCGTATACTTTGATTCAGTTAAACTTACTTTTAAAATTAACAGAAGGTTATTGAACATGCTTTATTTACCATCAAATTTTTGATTTGTAAAAACTTGTTTCAATTGCATCTTTTGAGCTAGTTTTTACAGAGGTGTTGCGTCTGTTTCTGCCACCGATTCTCGGACAATTAACATTATTTCAGAGATTTTTTGATGAAGATTTTAATTATTTTATACTCAAAACAAAAGTATTACAGATTTACTCTACACGTATTATTTAAGCATATATTTTTTGGTTTGTATTTAAGTTGTTGATATCAGATCAGATCAAATCAGCATTGCTAAAGAATTAAGGCACATTATGAATTTGGCGGCGCTGAAAAGAAAGACAAGCCACAGATGGATGTCTAGTTTTGTTTGACAAGAAAGTAATTGGTACACATAGCATTTTATTATTTATGGATACCAAAGAAGAAAAGCCAAAGCAAGGTAAAATAAATTTAGCTCCTTGTCGAATAAAAATGGGTGTACTGACTACATATTTTTAGCTAAACCACAACAAGAGATATATATTCCTCGTGAAGAGTGGCCTTTTGATGAAGTTTTAGCAGACGAATATGAACGCCAACTAGAAACTATCGATGTTTATACAGCACATGTAGAGCCAAAACAAACCAATTCTATTTTAAAGTATGTAGCTGACATATAATTCATGATTTTGGTCATAACTGACGTTTTGATCATAGATTTGCACAAAAGAAATTACCATCATTAGAAGGCTTGGAACATTGTAAAAAAATTAGACGTATAGCCAAGCTAGAAACCGAATCAGGTAAAGCATAATAAGACACAAATTACCAAAAAATATTACTTAAAAAAGATCATCAGGATTCGAACTAGAAGTTATAATGTGCTTGAAAGAAAAATTTGAGCAAGAAAAGCTTGAACAAATGCTCAGAGAACATCAATTTGAAAACTGCAAGATCAGCACAGTTTCTGTATCTAAATATGCACCACTTAATAGACAACAATTTGAAGCTTGGCATTATTTATGGCCAATGTCATATAGAGAAGATACTAGATTAGACCCCAAATTTACACAACAGGATATAGATATCATTCATAGTCATATGCAAGAATTATTAGCAAATGAGAAATCTACGGTTGTTTGTCGAATAGTGGACCCGAGTACAAATAAGATTATGGCAGAAAAGAGTGATACCAGAAGTGAGCATCCACTTCATCATGCTGTCATGAATAGTATAGATTATGTAGCACAAAATGAAAGTAAATTGTATGGAGGTAGTGGGCGAATGAAAAGAACGGCAAGCCAGATGACAGTAGATGATATTGAATCAAAAAAAAAGACGGCTTATCTATGTACAGGCTATGATATTTATATAACTCATGAACCATGTGCAATGTAAGTTTTTTTTTCTCGGAAGTTTGATTTCCACGGTTACTAAAAAAAAAAAAAAAATCTATAGGTGTGCAATGGCACTTGTCCATTCCCGAGTATCTCGAGTATTTTATAGTATACCCTCAAAAACTGGTTCTCTTGGAACAAATTATAAAATACACTCACATGCTAGTTTAAACCACCATTATAGAGTATTTAGACATGTATTAAAAGATACAACATTTACATTAGATAGTACACTTGAGGATCAAGAATTATAATCCCGGTTTTTAATAAAAAAGAAAGTCTTAAAAATATCAAAAAAAAAGGGGGCAAGAGGGCTTGTAACAATAAGGGTTTTCTTTGCTGTATAATATGACATTTCTTCGTTCGAAAATATCGTTATTATTCTATAAACCAACATTTATAGCTAGATCCACATCAAGATTATTTTCTACGTCAAAGCCTAGAAACAATAAAGTTGATTGTTACATTTCAACCATCAACGATGCTTACACAAATCTAGCCATTGAGGAATATCTTTTAAGAGAAACAAAACCAGATCGCTATATACTTTATTTATGGAGAAATAAGCCATGTGTAGTTGTTGGTAGAAACCAAAACCCTTTTCAAGAATGTAATTTACGATTTATGAGAGAAAATAATATTCCTCTTGTGCGTAGAAGATCGGGAGGAGGAGCAGTTTATCATGTAAAGCAAATTTTGTGTTAAAAAATTTGGGGCTGAATCACTAAAAAAAAAAGCGTCTAATACAGGATATGGGAAATTCAATTTATACAATTTTTATGCCTCGTGAAGCATTTTCTCGAAAAACAAATGCTCAGCTTGTAGCCAGATCTTTAAATCAACTCGATATTCCAGCAAATGTGAACGAACGACATGATATTGTTGTAGATAATCACAAGGTATCAGGAAGCGCATACAAAATTACTAGTTCCAGAGCTTACCATCATGGTACTATGTTGATTGACGCAGAAACAGAGATATTAAAAGGATGTTTATCTAAAAAGAGAATGAATAACGTAAATTTGAATTCAAGTGTATGTAGTTAAAATAGTAACTAACATCCCCAGAATATTTTTTAGACTGGAATTGTATCAAAAGGTGTTGAATCAGTACCTTCCCCTGTTACAAATCTAAGAGACTACTCTTTTACAGTAGATCACCAGCAATTTTGTGAATCCGTATTGGCCGAATTTGTTGTTGCATACAATGACGGAATGTCTGTAGAGGTAAAAAAAAAAAAAAAAAATAGTTATACAACACTTGATGCACATGATGTGAAATACTAAAGGAGTCCTATATAGCCAATTATATTTAATCAGAACAGTGTTCTTCCGGAAAAGGTAAAAGAAACGAGGCAGGAGCTCAAGACTTGGGATTGGTTATATGGCCAAACACCAGAGTTTACTAATACAATTGAAACTGATTTCGAGTGGGGACATGTGGTAAAGTAGTATTTCATCTATACTATACAAATTACTCATATATATCTACATTAGAAATCTCACATACTCTCAAAACATGGCAAAATTTTGAAAGCGGACATTTCAACCAATAATAATTTGCTGCATGAACCAACAATTGCAGCAGCTATTTCTGTTGCATTAGAAGGTTTACCTTATTCCCAATTTGCTGTTGATGAAGCAATTGAAAAGATAAACTCAGAAGTACCGGGACTCATTAATTCTGAAAATGATCATATTGCAAAAGACATAAGTAATTGGTTACAAACTAAATTATAGACAAAAATAAAAAAGAAAATACCTCACATGATTTGAACCTTTCAAATTCTTTGTTGTTGTTCTTGTAGTAACATAGTATTTCGACATGACGTTTCTCCTTTGAATTTGACATCGTCTTTGTAAATCCCTATAAAAGGACTCGGTCATCTTTCTTTTACCTTTCTTTATTTTTTTATTTTTTTTTTTCATTATACAAATCAAATAAAATGGGTACTCACTACAGTGCAGAAGTTAAGTATGCTTATACTACTATTAATGGTAATCGTGTGGCTATTCCTTACATGCGTCTCTCTGATGGTCAATGGGTTCCACTTCAGCAGCAATCACAACAACAATGGTATATTCCTCAATATACTCACCAACATTACTTGAGTCAAAATCTTGTGAATCCTCTTATTGCTGATAGTAGAGCTGTTTACCCAATTACCAATCAGTAAGTTTTTATCCTTTATAAATAAATTCAGGCATGTATTTACTTATTGCTATAGCAACCGTAACCATAGTGATTATTTTTTACCTACAAATCAAGCTTATTATGGTAGCTTCTTCCGTTAATTGATTTCTTTATAGATTGTTCCTTTTTGTATCATAAATTATATTATAAATTATTTCGCTCTTTTTCGTACACACATATACATATCTCCCACATTATAAATATAATTTAACTTGAAATGTTCAGTTTTTCTATGATGTCGTTGTGACACATGTATAATTATACGATAAAAAGAATATCAGATCTTACGTCTCTCTCAGCCAATACACATGTAATTATTCATAAAAGTACATATTGACAAATGCAGCAACTATTTTTGTATAAGAATATGCACAATTGATTTGTTTAAATTTAAATTACCAAGATCAGACATGCTGCTTTTTCTTCGGATTTACACCAAAAAATGTGCATGTGCATCTAGAAGTTTTTTTTTTTTCTTGTGGGGTTTTTTTTCAAGGATCATCCTAGTTTTAATTTATTACCTGCAGTATGTATGCAGTGTAGTAATCCAGCATTTTCCCTCTTTTTTTTTTTCTTTACTTTTTGTTTCAAATTTACAAATTTCATGTAGAGAAAGTCGTCTGATGGAATTGTTTCAACAAAATAATAAAGGATCCAATTAAATAATTAAAATAAAGCATATCATCTTATGATAGATTTATTCGTACCACTTTATTCCTAATTATCATATGATGAATTATATTATTTTTCTTTTCAATGTAAAAAAAAAAAAAAAAAAAAAAAACATCATCAGTTTGAGCAATAACAACCTTTTTATATACAGTATTTAAGACGCAGCCTAAATCGAAACCATTTACATAACAACATGTTTTTGTAATTTCTTTTTACTTTTCTCATTTTAATTTCATAAAAACTGTTTGATAATGTCTCCCACTACCGTTACTACTACATTTGATCCCAAGGATGTTACTGTTGTCTTTGTTCTTGGTAAGTTATTGTGTGAGTATCTAAAATAATGTGATTTTTAACATCTATATAAAAAAAAGGTGGACCCGGTGCTGGAAAGGGTACTCAATGTGAAAATATTAAGCGTGATTACGACTTTGTTCATCTCTCTGGTAAGATAAAAGCAGTGCTTATATATTCTATATTTCTCTCACTCTAACTATTAAAAAGCTGGTGATTTGTTGCGTGAGGAACAAAAGCGTGAAGGATCCAAATATGGTGAACTCATTCAAACCTATATTCGTGATGGCTTGATCGTTCCTATGGAAGTTACTATCGCTTTGCTCGAAAATGCCATGAAGGAATCTATCGAAAAAGATAACAAATCTCGTTTTTTAATTGACGGATTCCCTCGCAAGATGGATCAAGCTGACAAGTTCGAAGAAACAGTTGTAGAATCCAGATTTGTCTTGTATTTCACATGTTCTGAAGAAACTTTGTTGGAGCGTTTGCTCAAGCGTGGTGAAACATCTGGAAGAGTGGATGATAATATTGAATCTATTAAAAAGAGATTCCGTGTATTCAAGGAAACTAGTTTCCCTGTCATTGAGGCTTTTGAAAAGAAGAATAAAGTTCGTCAGGTACGGTTGTCATGGTAACTGAAAATCTCGGGAACAAAAAATTAATGAATTTTTTTTTTTTAGATTAATTCTGAGCAAACTGTTGAAGATGTCTATGCCGATGTTAAAAAGGTCTTTGATAAAGCTCTTTAGATTGTTTAATTTAGACTTTAAAATAAAAATACCTTGATTTTCTCTTCTTTATCAGTAGTATAATCTTGATGGATGCTGATTGTAATGGGTTTCAAAACTCAATGTGACGGTCTGTAATCTATTCAGACATAAAATGAATGAAAATTTTTCAATACTTTCGTGTCTTCTTCTTTATTCTTCAAGTGAAAAAAAAAAAAAACTGAAATGGTAAGCAATTAACAACGTACATAATAAGAATGATGAGAGGCTTTGAAGGATGAATTGCTGTTGTCTTATACAACTAGAAGAGAGAATCAATGATTCAAACACATCTGATTTGCTAACTGAAAAAAGCCTTTTCATCTATTCTTGTATTTATATTTTCTATTCGAAATGATACTAATTATATATTTGTAATGTGTAGATACTCTGTGTTGTTTCGGTTTATTTTTTCTTAAATTAATAAATTTTTTCTTAAAAACTAAATTTTTTTTGTCACATTTTTTGCTTGAATGTTTTTAATTTGCTCATTTGACGTTTCTGAAAATTCCTGGAACCCTAATTTTGGATTTATACTATCGTCAAAGCTTTATGGCAGTAAAGCCGAAGTTGTTACTTTGTTTGTTTGGGACTATACGCTAAGAAATTTTTTTTACCACCCTGGAAAACGGTCTAGTTACGTGTATCTGGCTAGTACAGCGATTCTACTCGCAATTTACCAAATGCTTGAAAATATTGCTCATTCTCTCAAAAAAAAAATTACACACTTGTTTGAAAATAAGCTGCCCAGAAGTTTTAACTTTATTTGACCATACTTGGCCAAAATCACTACTAAATTACTCGAGAATCTGATAAAAAAAATGTGGTGTTTTCTGGTAAATTGAGAGCGGAAGCACAGTATATTTTTTGAATATGTCCCAAAAGTAATAAGTACAGATCAAAACAAAAAATTCAGGGCAGAAGTTTGGCATATTGTGATGAATAAACAAACGAGTACCAACCGATAGGATTATTAGTTCAAGCAAATCAATCCTTTAAAGCTAAAAATTACCTCCAAAATGATTAGCTTTGAGCCTCTAATTTACATACTTCAAACGCGTTTGGAGAGAGGGGATTAAGTTGGAATTACTATACACGATTTATAGTACAATCCTGATGTATTTTCTCAATTTTTTTTTAGTCATAAAAAATTGAGCGATTTTATTAAAATTTTGCCTTGCTGCTATGCGTCAAAATCGATCAAAATCACTCTACTCTAATTTTCACCCCGAAAACGAAATTTTTAGGTACACATTTTTAATATTAAAACAACCAGAATTTTTCAACACAACATATGCAACTATTTACTTTGATGCTGTTTATTTGAAAAATTGACTTTTGTCCAAAAAACTTGTTTTTCTAATTCTTCAATTTACGAAAAATTTTTTGTGGCAAAATTTTCCGGAAATAACCTCATTAGAACCGCGAATCATTAATCTATGTATAACTATTATATAGCTATGCATGCTTTATAGACTGATATTTGAGTATTCGACGAAAAAGTTTAAAGAAAATCCAAAATGTGTCATTTTCCAATCGAGAAATCAAAAAGTCAAGAACGGAATTTGAATTATTTTGGCGGAGCCGGTCGTAGTTTCAGTTCTCGTTGGTAGGTGATATTGAAATGAAAAATGCATTTAAACGAATATTTAAAGGTGCTTACTGAAAGAATTTCTATTACTTATATGCTATTTATTAATTATTAAGAATCTGAAGTATGTTTTTCTATTAGAAAAAAAAAGGATTGTAACAGGCTTTAATTGAGTCTTTTTTTTTTCTATAAACGACATTGGTGGGGGGATAACGCAAAATGTGATTTCAAACAATTTATTGACAGTATTTATGATGTATATGAATGTGTTTTGTTTAGAAGAATTACATAGACGTCTATGTAAATAATTGATACTCTCGTTTGTTTGTATACTTGTGAAGTGAGTGCTTTTTAGAGAAAGTATTTCTGAACGCATGAATAAAATTGTTCGTCAATAATGCATTGTATCTATTTGATTCTTTGAATTTACTATGGAGCAAATTAAGGGTAATGGCTTTAGAAAGTTACCAAGCTTCCACAATACTAACAGGGTTTTCTAGCAGGTTCTTGAGAATCTTTATCCAGATAAGTTGAAGGACTATATACGAAAAATCAGCTCCTTATTAACCGAAATTAGCCGCTTTTTCTTCAAAATTGTATATAATTTAACTGTTTACATGATCCTTTGTAAATTTATTTGTTTTTCTTCTCTCTATTTTGTACTTTCATTAGATACTGATACGTAAAAGAGAATGCGCAAATTATTTTATAAGACGTATGAGAAAAGCCTATTGTTACATTAAATTTCTTCCGATGGTTAGTATGAATGAAAAAGGAGACCTGCGAGCTTATTTTCATGAGCGTTATAATGTAAATTTAAGGAAGATGATATATTATATTTCTCTTGACGTAATTTTGTTACACTAAGTGATGATGATGTTACACATATATCCCCCTCTGTATCTTTTTTTTTTTATTTAAATGCATTTGTTTAATTTTAGCTTTTAGCCCTTTCTTCTTTTTTATTCCCCTCATTATTATATAAATTATACCATGAAACGCTCAAATAGCAATCCGACAACTAACTTAACCAAGCGAAGGTCTTTTCGTGGCTGGTTAAAGAGAGTTACTATTCCAAATGGTGCGGCCAATCGAAAGATTGGACCTGACACCACACCAAAAGGTACGTTTTAATCAAATTAATTTATACATTTGATCTAATTGAAACAATAGGTGGTGTATTTGGTATACCGCTTGAAATGTCTATTAAATACGCAAAAACTACTGTTGGTTATGTTGACGACGATGGTATTAAACATACAAAAGCAGGAGCAATTCCCATTGTTGTTGCAAAATGTGGCTCATATATTAAAAAGAATGGTTTGTCCTGGTTGAATTCTGTAGTTTATGATAGATCCGATTAATAAAGCTTAAATAGGTTTGGAAGTTGAAGGAATCTTTCGTATCTCTGGTAATTTTAAACGAGTAAATGCCTTGGAATTTCAATTTGATCAAAGCGCTAGTAGTTACGGATTAGATCTAAACTGGGAGGGTTACACAGTTCATGACGCTGCAAGCGTTTTAAGAAGATATTTGAATAAACTGCCTAATCCAGTTATCCCATTTGAATATTATCAAAATTTCCGTGATGTTATGAGTAAGTAATCCCATACAAGTGACAACATTTCATCATTTTTACTCATAAAAACCTTAAAGACAACAACACCTACAAAGATACAGAACATCGAATAGAGGCATTTCAAAAATTAGTTCAAAGTTTACCACCTCCTCATCAACATTTATTGCTTTATTTACTTGATACACTTAGTTTATTTGCTACAACTGCATCTGAAACTAAAATGGATATTTCAAATCTCTCTGCTGTATTTTGCCCTGGTATTCTTCGCCATCCAGACCATAACACACCTGTTCAATACAAAATATCACAATATGTCATTGAATTTCTAATTGAATTCCAATCCTTATTCACTATGCAATTACTTATACCTACAAAGAGAAAGAAGTCTTCTATTGTCAGCAGCAGTGGTGGAGAAGTTCCTCCTGTACCATTATTATTACCGTCTTCATATCCTAAACAACCTGCATCACCACTACCATTATCACCGCCACCAGTTCCCTTGCATGTCGTCAACCCATCTGCTCCTTCTGAACTATCCTTATCATTAAAAGAATCATCTATTATTGAATCACCACTCGAAATCAATGCTCAAGATCAACAGCAGAGAAGTATGGTTGATATTACATCTTCACCTATACCAATAACACCAACAACAAACAACAATCAACAGTCATTTATGCATAGAGCAGCTAAAGTAACCACTCCATACTATCATCTCATGCTCCAAAAATTGACTGAATTTAGATGTATGATTGAGCCATGGATAGGTAAGTGTAGTATAAACAAAATGACTCATGCACAAGTTTCCATCTAATACTAGATTACTTTTTATTAGCTAAACCCGCTGCATTACTGATTTGCATTTCCGTTTTTATGGTTACACTAATAATTATTGCTTATGAAGCTTATTTGGCCGTTACTCTTTGTAGTTTTGAACCATATTTGTTCTTTACTGGATTAGTCTCTTATTGGAGTTTATTATACAAGGGTTTGCCTCCCTCACCTCCTTCTTCACCAGTTGCTATTACATCAGAATCAAGAGATGCCTCTCAACAACCTATTGCAGAACCATTACTAGAAACTACTATAGAAGATGAAAAGATTAATGAAGACATGTTCCCAGAAGCAGTTATGGATGCAGATGTTGAAAAAGCCATGATGCAAGATGAGTCAATCATGTCTGAATGGAGAGATTTACTTACTAGAGCTTGGAAAATGAATGACAGTAGCGATGATTCCGATACTAAAACGATATCAACGGCACACGCCGATGATATATCATCTGTCATGAGTCGATCAAGCCGATTTAATGAAGAAGAAGATTTCGCTCCTGCTACTAGTATGAGTAGTAGTGAAGAAGATGATGACGATGAGGAACTCGGATTTGATCCAGACACATTGGAAATGTACTTGTCTCAATATGATCAAATTAAAAGAGATGCTGAATTAGCAAAGAAACTTCAAATTGAAGAACAAAAAGCAAGAGATGAAAATAATCCCTTTGTTGTAGAAGATATGGCTGTTGGTAAATCTCGTAGTATCAATGATAAAGGTGCTTCTGAAGAAAAAATTGAAAATATTACCACTCCAACGGATGACAAAGAAGAATGGAAAATTAAAATATTCCCTCGTTAAACACTATATATACAATTTATTATACTATGTACCATTATCAACCTCTCAATATGTATCTATGTTATCCTCTCTCTCTCCCCCCCCCCTCCACCCCCCCTTTTTTTTATAATATACTGTTATCATTTTATTTTTCATTCTTAGCAATAATTAATGGTTATGCAATCATCACCTTATTTAATTTTAAGTTTTAAGCTATCAAGAAGCATCAATATGACGAACTTTGTTTGTATATATATTTGCTCTTAAATCTATATACTACATTTTGACTCAGAATATAATTTGCCTTTTTTTTTAAGGTAAATTTGCAGCTACATTTGCTTTTATCATAAGAAATATATATTAAGTCATGAGTGATACAGAGACTTAAATAATAGAGTACCCTTACTGTTCTGCTATGTATTACGTGCAACAAAAGAATATAAATTTAAGCTATTTTCTCGTACAACATTTATCAAGAACTATTTTATAATTAGGATTTTGTGTCTTCAAAAGTATCCAAATCAAGCAATTCAGCAAAAAATATCTGCTTGGTTTCTTAGTGATGTAAACACTACTGATTATTAATGTATTTTTTTTAAGCATTGGCCCTTTTTTGTTTGTAGGCTAACCTTACTATCAAATGTATTGTAATTATATCATGCTGATTTTATTGTAGTTTCTATAGAAAGATTTTGTTTATTATTTAATGTTTTTGTTAATTTATATAGACTACATATGACATAAACTGCTTGGTCGATAATAATTGCATGCATTAATTTAAATAATCCTTATTCTCCTGATTTTAAAATGCATATGGAATCTTACTATTTTAGAGGGTTTTTGTAGCATTAATAGGTATTTCCAAAACCACCAAAGCCATTTATTATTGATTATGGTCTTATGAAGTAATAAGTCATATTTTTTTTATACAAGTAAGATTTATTTTATTGCATGTAGTGCGTTTTTTTTTTGATGAGTATATTCGTTTTGTAGTCAAATTAAACCGCGATTTTAATTTTTTTTTATACAAACAAACAAAAAGAAAAACTTTTTGGATATAGTTTTAAGAATGTTTAAATAAAATAGCTTTATTTGCGGTGGAATCTTCAGATGCTTAAAACTTTGCATATTGGCTGAGTTTTATGTAAATGCCCTACTACTACAACTGCTTTAACACTTGAGACAGTTGTTACAGAGTGATATCATAAAATATCTTGCTCCATCACTTAAACAGACTGGTAAGGTATCTACAGAACTATATACTGGAAAAATAGACAAGTGGTTGGCTTTAGCAGACAAAAATTTCATATGCATAATTTTCCTGATTTAAAGATACCGGACAACCTGTCAGTAGTGTGAATACAGGCAGAGGTCACATAAAATTTGCTTTGTTCAAAAAATTTTACTGGAATTCGAAAAAAAAAAAATAAGTTTTTTTGATCAAATACATCAAGATAATGGCACCTCAGAACAAAAAAGCCAAGTTGGATCATACTCCAACAAAAGAAAAGGTTGAAATTGCAGACGAAACTGTGGAAGAAGATGTAGAACCCGCTTGGATTCGTTTAGAAGATCTCGAAGAAGATGATATTGATGATGAATATGGAGATATGGTCATTCAACAAAAGATCCTGGTTAATAATGAAGTAATAATAATATATATAAATACAAAATTATTAATGACTAATAAAAGCTGATTTTATAGGATGCTTTGGAACGTATTACTGATGATATTAAGTTGCGCGATATGCCATGGATTGAAACATTAACAGTGACATCTAAAGAACCTATTCAAGTAGCAGATGTATATGACGATCTTTTGCGTGAAGAAGCATTTTATAAACAGGCTTTAGAGGCAGCACTTATTGGAAAGCAACTTGCACAAGAAGCAGGCGCTGCTTTCTTTAGACCCGATAATTTCATTGCACCCATGTTGAAAGATGATAAACAAATGGAAGCAGTTCGCCAACGACTTATTGCTGAAGCAAAGGATGGGGATGAAGATGCATTACGTAGATTACACATCTTTAACAAGGAGCAGAAAAAGGCAAAAACAAACGAGAGAGCTAAATTATTGCTAAGAAGTATGATTTTTTTAATGCAAATCTTGAGATGGAATTGATCTAATTCGATTTTTTTTTTAAATTATAGAGAGAAAGGATGGTGCTGAAGTTACCCTTGATGATGAATTTAATGTTGATTTAGAAGAAGCAGAGAGATTAGCAGCTTCTACAAATACTGGGAAATCAAAAGATGATAGACCAGCAAAGAATTACGATAGAGATTCAAAGGTAATAATAATATGAAATCTTTGATCTGAAGCACATTCATCAATAAATTATCTGATTTAGGATGCTAAATATTCTTTGGGTAAAAGAAAGAAGGGAGTACAAACTAATGCCAACCCTGCAAAGAAGGGTATGTCACTTAATAAAAAGAGTAGTATCAAACGACCTGGAAAAGCAAAGCGTCAAATGATGAGAGGTAGACCTTGAAAAAAGTTAGATATCATTAAATAAATTATAAATTTACACACCATTTAAAATGATTTTCATTCAATTATGGCCGCATATGGTTATATGATTCTCGGTCAATTGCTATAAAACATGTGAGCTTACTCAATTCTTAATGATAATGCAGTTTTCACCTTGTTAAACAGCATAGACCATCAAAGTATATTGAATGAGCATTTCGTGACTATTCAGAAGCTTGTAAGACCGTTTTACAAGGCCGTTCAGATGTATTGTTACCAACATTGAGAGCAATTCTCTAACCTCTATTCTTCTTCTTTTCATATATATTATATAGATTTTGTAAATTTTCAAGATGGGTATTGTCGAGAAGATCAATGATATCGAGAACGAAATCAAGCGTACTCAAAAGAATAAGGGTTAGTTTTAAATTTCCCGTTTCAATCTTATAACCTTTTTAAACATTAAAGAAAACTTTTTTTTTTTTTTTTTTTCTTCTCCAAATAGCTACTGAATACCATCTCGGTCTTTTGAAGGCCAAATTAGCCAGATATCGTGTACAACTCTTGGAAGGTGCAAAGACAAAGTCTGAAAAGGTTTGGTATAGATTAACTTTTTGCAAATCTTTCCTTTATTGATAATTTTTTCTTTTCAGGGAGAAGGTTTCGATGTAATGAAATCTGGTGATGCGCGTGTAGTGATGATTGGTTTTCCCTCTGTTGGTAAATCTACACTTTTATCTAAATTAACACCTACAGAATCTGCTGTTGCAGGTTATGAATTTACAACTTTGACTTGTGTTCCTGGTAAATTTACTTATAAAGGTGCCAATATTCAATTGCTTGATTTGCCCGGTATCATTGAAGGTGCCTCTCAAGGTAAAGGTCGTGGACGTCAAGTCATTGCTGTTGCTCGTACTGCTGATGTTGTTTTGATGATGTTGGATGCTACAAAGTCTGCTCAGCAAAGGTAGAAAAAAAAGGGGGGGGGGAGAGGAGAGATAATAGAGTGTAAAGAACTAAATATTATTTTTATATAATTTAGACCTTTGTTGGAAGCTGAATTGGAGGCTGTTGGTATTCGTTTGAATCAAAGTTTTCCTAATGTTTCTTTTAAGATTAAAAAAGCTGGTGGTATCAGTTTTAATGCAACTCTTAAATTAACAAAGATTGATCAAAAGATGGTTCATAATATTTTGCATGATTACAGTATGTGGTGCCTAGGATTTTAGTTTATTTAATTATTAATTCAGATTTTATATTAGAAATCTTTAATGCCGATATTGTCATACGTGAAGATATTACTGTAGATCAGTTTATCGATGTTATTCTTGGAAACAGAAGATATATCAATTGTATTTACGTATGTTTGATTGCATTTTGGAATATTACAATTGCATTTGATTAATCTTTTTATATTGTAGTGTTACAACAAGATTGATCAAATTAGTTTGGAAGAGGTTGATCGTTTAGCACATGAGGAAAATACTGTTGTCGTCTCTTGTGAAGATGATCTCAATTTAGATTATCTCATTGAAGTTATTTGGAGAAAGTTAAATTTAATGCGTGTGTATACAAAGAAGAGGGGCGAATATCCTGATTTTAGTGATGGTCTCATTGTTAGAAGTGGTGCAACTATTGAGCATGTTTGTCATGCTATTCATAGATCCTTGACCGTTAACTTTAGATATGCACTAGTTTGGGTAAGTTGAAGTGGTTTGAAGGCTGATGGCGAGATTATTTACTGATTTTTTTGTCATTGTAGGGAACTTCAACAAAACACAATCCTCAACGTGTTGGTATTAATCATCTAGTGGGTGATGAAGATGTTGTACAGGTTGTCAACAAGTAGTAGTATACGTTATTACATTCTAAAAGCTAAATTAAATAAACAAAATATTCCATTTTTACTCATTATCAGTAAATAGTAAAGTGTCAAGGCAATGTCCAAAATTTGAAGTTATTCTGTTAAATTTCTGTTCAGACAAACTGTCAATGAAGCCATGAAAGGCATCTACAGGACTGCAATGATGCAATTAACATAACTTAATGAAAAATCCCAAGTTGAAATCAAAGAAATATTATGTTTTATAAACATCCTTAATTTTAAGACTAGCACTGCTTGAAAGCGGCCTTTAAAAGCTTCCGATTTTTTTTCTTCAGGTTGACTCTTTAGAACAAATTTCGATCTTCACTATTTATTTTTGCATATTTAAGACTATTTTTATGGCATATGCAAATAAAAAAAATACTGTAATATGCAGAGTTTTGTGCTCTATCTGTATATGCAAAAGAATATATATTTTATTGCAAGAAATATTGAATAAAAATCCTTCAACTGAAAAACAGTTTCTTGGCCAAAAGTAACGTTTTTGAATAACAAACACTTTATTTTAAACTTTCATATGCTTTATGTGGTTCATCTACACATTCTGATCTTACATTGTTGCACATTTAAAAGACAATTTGGGTGCCAAAAATTGGATTTTCTGTTTTTTGATTAAAATCATGAGTATTCATGGGTCTTGAAATGAGTTAAAAATGTTCGATATAAAAACTGAAATTTCAGATATTATATGCATGAATAGCTTAAAAGTTTTTTTTTTTTTTTTTTTTTTTTTTTTTTTTTTAGAAAATCAGTATTTTTGAGTTTTTTATGTGATATTCAATAAATCTAGAAACAGGTAGTATAATGCGACTAGTTCACGTATAATTTGCAGTGGATAAGGCATGCATTACAAGCTATTTAGGATGTGGTTAGTGATAGAAAAGATGGCACGCTATGGTATCGGGATATACGATTTTCTAGCTTTTATAATATTTCTTAAATACTTGAACATAACTTAATGTTGATATTTATATGCTGGTTTTAGAATAGTTTTTTGGTTAATTTGGATTGTGTATTAGTATAGACCAATACTGATTCGCATCTGTGGGTATTCTTTATATCCTAAATAGTTTGCATTTACAGGAGATTTTCAGTAATAAGACACAAGAATGTAGACCTCTATTACAATTTCTTAGAAGCAGGCTTTTTGATGTATATGAAAGCACCTAGCAAATTAATAGAATAAATAGTGTAACTTTATTGTATTTATATGAGATATTTGTTTATGTTTAGTGCACGTAGTTATATTAATTTTTCTTAATTTTCTTCTGGTTTATCAAGACTATACGAGCAAATTTCCAAAGTCCAATAGATACAATGACAAAAGAAGCAATAGATAAAGAAATTATCAAAGTAAATAAACACCACAAATCTATATTATGTGATTTGATATACGACATTCTTTTATCAGCACTTTCACGATGAGGAAGACGACCATTTTTGTGTGAATACATAACCTCTTCAACAACATTAGCCCCACGAATAATACCATATTCAGAATGAATATGAACCATTGCTTGATAACGCTTCACATTTTTACCAACTTCTTCACTGTTTGTTATATTGCAAACCAAATCTGCTGCTTGTTCAGGGGTGAAATCTGGTCTCATAATAGCTCCTAATCCACTGCTTTCGACGGTGTTTGCGTTAAGAGGTTGATCTCCAAAGTAAGGATACATGATCATCCGAGTGCCTGCGTACATTGATTCATACCAAGATCCCAATCCACCATGTGAGATAAATACAGCTGTAGAAGGATGTAAAAGAATAGCAGTTTGAGGCGTCCATTTTTCCATACGCATATGAGGATAAACTTGATTAAAGATATCTTCAATTCGGTATACATTACCAGAAGATGTTATAATTTCTTTTGGAAACCTGTCAATTTTTGCGTTCACTGTGGCCCAAATGAAACCATCCAATGCACCACGTTCAATACCTTCTATAACAGCGGTTAAAATTAGCTTGATATTACTTTGGGCAGGAATACTCGATTGACCAAAAGCAATGTAAGCAACCTTATTATGAATATCAAGGTAGTCTTGAAGACCTTGAGTCAAAGGTTTGTACTTTTTAGGGATAATAGGGCCCACCATTTCCACCATAGAAGTTGCAGGCCTTGCAGCAGTAAATCCGTAGAGATTGTTAACTAATTTGAGAGAGTGTTTCCATTTATTGTACGGATCTTCCAACTTTGCGTCTATGCCGAGCAACCTTTTCTGGGCAACCAATTTCTTCATTGTAGGTAGCAGGTGGAAGATAGCTCTTACAGGCAGAATGAATTTGTTGTTAAAACGTGTGGCTATCGACTCGTTTTCGGTGGTAGGATTTTTCATGGTTAATGCATCATTGTTAATATATGGGGCGCTTGTTTCTATTTTATGTATATACATTAGTTTCTTGTGGATCTAATACAATAATAAGCTTACCGCCTGTATAATCAGCAGTTGAACTGATGATGAATGGGATATTTAGGGCAATAGCTGCTTCAACGCATGACTCACCCAAGTGATCACAAATTGCTAAATCAATTTGATTCTTGATAAAGAAATTTTTTGTGAAGTTGAAATCTGTGTATAAACTACACGGTTAGGAAATATGTGGCTATAGCCCTCCGTGTTATGCCTTACCTCTAGCAAAATTTTCAAACATGTTTTCAACTAAAGGTTTCATATATTCAAAGATATTATGATTTGGGCCCTGTAAAACCTCTGTATCCATGGTGGTAAGAGCGAGACCAGGGCCAGTGGATACAGTTTTGACATGAGGGAAAGGATCACCGAATTTTGTATCTTTTTCCTATGTGTTCATTAGTTTAATACGCGCAATAAATTATATGGATATACTGTAAACTTACCTCAGATAAAAAGTAAAAGTTGTGGCCTCTTTGACCGAGCTCTTCACCAATACTGAGAACCCAAGTATAATGAGATGAGCCTCCAACAACAGAGAAAAAGGCAATGTTCTTTCTGTCAGCATTGTGAATGGTTGATTTGAGTTCTAGGAGGGTTTGCGCACGAGTAGTAGAGCAAATCAAGAGACTAGCGGACAAAATGGCAGAGATCGACTTGGATTTATTATAGAACTTCATTTTTTATCTGATAATTTCATACGTTCTGTTTTTGTGTTCCTTTTATATAAAATTGAATCAAAAATAAACTTTCTTATTTAGGCATTATAACTGGATGTAGTTGAGAAATCTGATTAGATAGTTTCAAGATGCAGATTAACAAATTATTAGTTTAAAGGGTTTTTCTGAAACGAAATATAAACCCATTTTATATATTTTACAAATTTTAATTACATTTGCTTTTCTAAAATACACTTATAACTCTTACTTTAATGTATTAATATCAGTATATGCAGAAAATTCGTCTTAATGTTACTTTATTTTTCAAGGTTGAGCTTTAATTCATGGATTGTCCTACCAACCTACGCATTTAATCTAATGGTAATTGCGCCGATGAATTACCGATCTGGCCCGCATCTGCCGTAGTCATAAATCACAAAACTAGAACTTTACAATCCCCGCATAATGCAACAAACCATTGTAACTCTAAATTAAGGTATATTTCATCTCCCCAACTCTTTGTCCCATCTTAATTTAACATTAGTATACTAATATAATTATGTAAGCTTCCTTCTGAGGGTTTTAAATATTTACTGGGCACTTTTTTGAGCAGTAGTTTTGCATATAAATTGGCGTGATTTTTTTTTGTTTTTTTGTATCACTGTTCTATGAGTCATAAGTATATTATATATAAAGAATTTGCCGTTTTTATTTAAATAAATAAATAAAAAAAGAATGAGGGTAAAACGAAAAGAAAGAAAGTCTAAATTATTTGTGTGAAGAAAAGAATGCAAAATGTAAAAAATTAAAAAAAGAAAGGAGGAGAAGGCAATTAGGCTACCACATGCCGTTTTGCTGTTGTAGTGGTGTTGCATTTTGCTGCTGTTGCTGTTGCTGTTGCTGTTGCTGTTGCTGTTGCTGTTCGTATTGTTGCTGTAATTGTTGTTGTGTTCGTTGTTGTTGCTGTTGTTGTTGCTGTTGCTGTTGCTGATGCTGTTGTTGTTGTTGTTGTTGTGATTGATTCATACCAACCGATGATAGTGATTCATTATTATTCTGGGATTGCTGTGGCTGTTGATCTTGTTGTTGTTGCTGAGACCTGAAATTTTGATTACTGAAATAACTATTCCATTCATCAATATCAAATGACATGGGTACACCCCAGAAAGCAGTGCCAATAGGATCAAAAGGCCTATCACCATTGTAACTCATATTAGGATTATTGCCTCTATCATTTGGAGTAGGTGCATAATTGTTATTATTAGGTGGTGTGGTATTATATGTAAGCGGTGTCGATTGTGCATTTGCAGTATTGTTATTATTATTACTGTTGTTATTGTTGTTGTTGCTGCTGCTATATGGCGAATCTGTAACACTCTCAGTTTTGAAACTAACGGGCACATTGTTGGCATATTGAGTTAAATATTCAGGAAACTTGTGTTCTGTACCACGTTGAGCATCAATTGGATTTCTAAATTCAAGTGGTGATGGTGGTGGTGCATCGTTATTAAGTGGAATAATTGGTGAATTAGGTACTGCAATTGATAATAATGGCTCTGGTGGTTTTAATGCATCACCAGCAGGTGCGGATCGATTATAACCTTCATCCACATTTTCTAAATTGATATCTCGTAAACCTGCTAATTCGCCAAGAATATTACAATGACGAGCTGATGTGATCCAAGTAGTTTCCACTTCATCCATGGCCCGAATAATCTTATTGATACTAATTTTAGCTTCAAAAGCGAACATTGAATCTGATGAAAGAGCATCATTAATGAAAATAATACCAGCTGTAAACATGAAATATAATGCATAATTATTAACATTTTTGAGTCTTCCTTCTGCCATTAAACATTCTACAATATCCAAAATTTTGTTGGCGGCAAATGTACAAATAGATGCTGATGGAAATACAGAAGGTGTACCAGTTTGTGTAGGGCCAGGAATAAAAGGTCGATGTAGCAGAATTAAACTAGTGTAAAAAAGCATGTGGATTTGACAAATTTCTAATTTAGGTGCTGGTGCTTTTTCTGCCATGCGAGTATTAGGAGGTCGATATTGAAGACAAGGAGGTAACTTGGCCATCCATTTGTTGAGAGCACGATCAAGTTTAGAGATCACTGCATCAGGAGATGCCATCATTGCAATTTGTTTTCTTCCTTTTACCATATAAAGTTGACATAAAATATCACCTAAAATTTCACATAATTTGATCAATTGATGGAAATCTTCCATAATGGTAGGTTTGTTGTTTTTATCATCTTCATCTACTTCAGATGGGTAAGGAGCATCCAAATCACGAGCATCAATCATAGGAGCTCTTCCATGCATAGCACAGGTTAATCGATCTACTACAAAACTACAATAAAACACACGTTTTCTTTCCTCTTTCTCTGCATCTGATAGGTTCCAAGTATCACAATTTCTATTTAAACCTAAATTTTGAGACATTCGGAAAGCCTATCAAATCAAAAATCAGTATAAGCTCAATGTGTAAATTTACAACTTACTAAACCACTATAAAGCCAACCACGAATATTTTTTAAAGCGCCATTTTGATGACTACTCAATAGCAACAAAGATTGTACTGTAGATACTCTGAAATCATCCCATTCAAAATCGAGCAAGATTCTAGCTCTTTCTAAAAAGATATCACCAGCAGTATCACGCAAAGCTGGATCAGATCTCACTCTGACGTCAGGCGATATACGAGATGCAACACAATATATGGCATTTAGTAGCAAAGGTGGAGGAGGTGTTTGATCGGGTTCAAGAGAAGCCAAGAATGATTTCTTGTGTAAGAGTGGTAATAATGGATAGAAATGAGTAAAGTACAAATCAAGTAAATGTTTGGATAGATCAGGAGGAGGTAATTCAAAGGGATCAACGGCTAAGGGATTTGGCAGAACCTTTTGACCGTCAGGACGCTTTGTACGATGATAACCTCTGGAGTTGAAATGAAAAGCACCATTTTGAAAGTTTTTACTGCCTCTCAACATGTAGAAACCCGAGGATTTACCGTAGTAACGTAATTGACCACTCTCATCAATAGAAAGATTACCCAAAGTTTCATTAGCATTTTCTTCGCTTGTACTAGCCTGAGGCATTTGCTCGTCATCATTGGTAATAGAAATAGATGGTGCATCATGTAACACAGCTTCGTTTGAAGGGTGAATTTGATCATCAAGGCCATCTTTTCGAACAGGACGAGGTCGAACTAATTCTCCATAAGCTGTTTCTAAAGGAGCATTCAATTCGGCTAAAATAGCTTGAGATCGAGGATCATCTTCTTGAATAATGCTACCTAACAATGCTTCTAATCTATGCAATCTTCCTTCAATAGCTTCAATATACCCTTTAGGAGGCCCTCTCTAAATAAAATGTTAAGATTTGGATTGCTAGGCAATATTTAAGCAAATGGTTACTATGGTTACCAACCTTTTTAGTTGATTCTTTATATGTGCATGGTAATCCTAATGATACACAATTACTGCATACAGCTTGAGCACCATCACATTTGACTTTTTTTCTTCTGCACTGTTCACTATTAAAAGAAATTAAATTTTAAAAATAAAGCAATGAAATCTAATATTTTCAAATAATGTACCATGCTTTGCTGACACGTTGGCGTTTACTGTGTTCATCCGGCATTTTTTTCTTTCCAATAGCAAACAAATCAAAGGTTTTTTTTATTTTTGGTTTAAAAGAAAATGTCAAACGAAAAGGAAGGAAGAGAAAAAGATGAAAATCAAACAGAAACACGGATGTATAGCATTGGTTGAGACTCAAAAAAACGAAAAAAAAAAAAAAAAAAAAAATGTGTGATTTTTTTTATCAATTGTATTTTTACAATAGTTTATATATATATTCAATTGAAAAAAAAATTGGCTTGAGGATATGAATTAATTTATTTGATTCAAAAGATATTACATTTATGTGAAAATATATATTTACATTCAAGAAAAAAAAAAATGGTATCGTAAAACAATTGAAATCAGTATTGAAGAATTTGTGATCTTCCAAATGCAAAATCATTTTTTTTTTTTTTTTTTTTTTTTTTTTTTTTTTTTTTTTTTTTAGCGTTTAGAATAACCAGCACAGGTCCACATAATCAATTTCCAAATAACTGCAATACCAGCTAAGCCAGCCACAACAATGCCACCATATAATAAACCATCATGAAGAACTGTATTACATAATGTATCGCAGGCATTTTGTGCTGCATCTGCTACACTGCTACATTGATTACTGCATTTATCAGAAACAACCTTGGAAGCAATAATCATAGCTATTCCTGCGGCTACAAAAGCAACACTAATCAATAAACAAAAGAAAGAGCAGCATGTAATAGCTGGATTATAGCAACAACAGTTACAACCACTGCCTCTCTTTTCTTGTTGAGGTCTGTATTTGTAAGATTCTGCTTCATCTTCGGGAGCAAGTGTTGGTTTAGTTCTATATGGTTCGTAATGCTGATTTTTTTGCATTTTATCCAATTTCTTTTGTTCCTTCTTACTTAAAATGGGTTTTTGTACCATTGGTGTCTTCTCTGCTTCTTCGTAATCTTCTTTGGTAAATGAGTTTAATGGTATTACTTGATTTGGTCTAGGGGAAACAGAAGCTATTGCTGCTGCTGCTGGTGGTGATGATGATGATTCGTTATTATAAGATGTTGGCTGTTGGCTTTGTCGAAGATAATCTTCTCTTTCTTGTCTCAAATATTCATCAAGGGATTGTCCGTGAGGATCATTATAATCATTCACACCTTGTACTTGTCTTTCTTCGTCTAAATTATGACTATATGCCGGATGTTGATAATAATCATTAACAATGGGTGGTGGAGGTGGTAATGGAACATACGTATCAAGTTGAGATTGTGGTTGAGATATAACTGGTGGTGTTGGTGTTGGAAAAGTAGGATATGTTGACTCTTGATGATAAGCGGCACTTGTATGAGCAAGTGAATGCTCTGCTATTGAAGATTGAAGTGGAGGTGGAGGAGGATATTGACCAGCAAATGGATCTGGATGACTTGAATTATTATTATTAGTATACATTTCTTCTTTTTTTAAAAAATTAATTATTAAAATGTGAAAAAAGGGAGAATGAGAAAAGGGATAAAAGGGAAACAAAAAGTTTTTATATACAAACTTTTTATTGTTATTTTTAGAATTGATATAGAAAAAGAATCAGCCTTTTCTTGGCGATAACAATAACTTTTGTATGCTATTACCAAACTAGTGATTTTAAAAGTCAACCTATAGTAGCTTTTTCTTGTACATGAAATATTTAAATTTTCGCAGCCTCATTGTGTAATTCAATAACATTACAGAAGATTGTTTTATAGGAGAGAGTATGATACACCTTCCTTTTTCATTTTATATATATTTACACAATGAAAAATATTGTTGAATTTCCATAATTCAAGATTTCCGGTTCATATTTACTTGATTAAGATAGATTTAATATGCGTAGCCATATTTTCTTTTTTCCTCTCTTGGCAAATGATATTAATATAAAATTTACTGAAATTCCCTTGGTTATATGCCATGGAGGCATGGAATCCATATATATATATATATATATATATAATGATTTGGTGGCACCATAAATGATGCAAGTGATCTATTTTTTGCATTGAATAATCAGATTATAATTTAGTATATCAAGAACCGATCTTTTGGTCATGTAAAATACTCGATTTCCTTGGTAATTCAAGAAGTAAAAAATAGATTATTGTAAAATAGTTGCTTGGAGTTGCTGATAACTTTTAAATTAACAATTACCTTCTGTTAAAAATTATAGAAAACCCTTTGAAGCAAAATTTGAGTACTTCAAACTGTCATGATCGTATCTGATTGCATATGGTTTAAACTATACAAGTCATAAGATTGTCAAAGATCAGTGCCCCTGGCTAATTGCTAGCTTGTTACATTATTTATTAGCTTGAATAAATTAGAATAATAGTTTATCTGTGTAACAGCTAATATGATGTAAAGAAGCAATAAAAGCTAAAGTTCTATTAATTTGAAACATAACCTCTTCTAAGTTTCCACTATTATTAACAGCAATAATGCTAAAGTAAGCACAGTAGAGCTTGTAGACATTATGTTATACACTATGATAAACAACCCATTCATTCGGTGTTCAATCTGATTCATGGGCATCCCAAGAATGAAAGGAAATAAAAGTAATGCACATACATTCATCAAACCTCAACACCACCACCAAACTAGTTTCAAACGCCGACACAAAGCTACTTTCAATTTGGTCGCAATTTTTAAAAAATTGAACTTTTTTTTACTTTAACATCTTTTTCTCAGCATATCGTATAAATAACAATGGTTATAAGTTAAGTATTAATTGTAGATATGTGTATTGCGCATCGAATAGTATAAAGCATAAAATACTTTTTCACCAAAAAAATTATGCAATTTGGATTATTTTAAATTTCAATGTTTTGCCAAAAAGTTAATATTCCAAATAAGCATTAGCCAAAAAAAAACACTTTTATATGAAAAAAGGAAAATTTTTACTCATTTTTCATATATAAAAGCCTTATGAAAAGTCTCCGCTTTCGGGGTGAAAATAACGAAAACGTGATTTTGATCAATTTTCCCCTGTAGTGGCAAGGGAAAAATATGTCAGAATCGCTCAATTTTTTGCCATTCAATTTTTTTTGTAGAATGGGTATCGGAAGCATCTATGAAATAAAAGAAACCATCCTGGATATTTCTGTGGTTATACAACCATCAAACAACCTAAATATCAGTACTTCAAAATTGCACTTTTTAGGCGATGATAGGGGTAAGTCAATGTTTCAGGAATTGTTCCTCGTAACAAAAATGCGATAAACTAGCTTAAATAAACTAAAAGCAATTAATGGCATATAAAACTTATTACTAAATTTTTATTTTTCTAATCTATCAATAAAAACAAAAGATATAGGCTTACAGCTGGATGGAACGTGATTTTTAATCAATTTCAGCCATTATTAATGTAACTAAAATTTCAGTTTAAGCAGACAATTTTTATAATTGACTTATTGTTGATAAAGATTCTTGATATTTATATTAAATCAAACTCGCATAAAGGTTTCTTTCATGATTGATCTTTCATTAATTTATACGTAGGTAAACTACAAATCACCCGGTTTCGCAGAGAAACTGAGGTTCGCATATTTTGTAAATCAGTTTCCACACATGTTCGATTATTAAATCAAAAAAGACAAATTTCTTATCTGATCTAACATATTGTTTAATTTAAATTTTTTGATAAAATTGAGATATAACCGAGATTTAAATGAAATTATACAGAATATGAATGAGATCATTTAATGAATGCGGTTTTTCTGTAATTGGTTGGATCGTAAAAAGAGACTAGGAAATACGTAACCGTTTCGGTGGAAGAGGTTTATTACTGTCTCCCTGTTTTGAAGATCTAATTGGCTTGTATTGAGCTGAAGAGGAATCCCCCCTATCAAAAGACGGATAGAAGAAAAAAGAAAAAAAAAATCTGCCTTAACCCACACACAAACAATTTTTTTTTATATATATTTCACTACATATATAGAAAAAAAAATATAAAAAAAAAAAAAAAAAATTATGGTAAGCATAATTTAAGTTTTTTTTTTTAATATCCCAAATTATTCAACCTTTATAATAGTATCAACAAGTTTATGGCTATGGCCAACAAGGACAAGGACAACAGCAACAACAACAACAGCAACAACAGCAACAACAGCAACAAGGGCAGATAAATGGACAACCTTCTCAAAGCCAACAAACCCCACAACATCTCACAAAGCAACAAGCATATCAATACAACCAGCCTTATACACAAACATCAGATAATCGTGGCACGAATCTTCCCAACTTTAACTCTTATATTTCTGCTCAATCTTCTCATAATAGTCCAAATGCAACTACAAAAAGTGTAAATGAATTATCAGCGGATACTAATAATCCAAGCAGTTCGTCACCTCACATGGCCTTTAATAAGCCAAAGGACGCATCAGTTTTGTCACAGCAATATCCTTATAGTTCGATAAGATCATCTAATGGACCAAATAAGCATCCTCAATCTTCTCCTAATCAAAGAAATGCTTTCCGCAATCCTAATGCTAGTCCTTTGATAAATAATAACACTACCTCTAATACTACTACGACTACAAATACAAATACAGCATCTACACCTACATTCAGAAATGCTAGCTCCCCTGCTACTTCACCAACTTTGTCTCAACATCAAGGACCTTACAATAATGGTTTTAATTCTGTAAGTGCAAGTAGCACCCATGAACGCGTAAGAAATCTAATTTTGATATATTAGCAGGATATTGTGTCAGGTTTGACACAACCAAGCTATAATAATACTGTAGGCGGTGGTAACCCGGTAGATATTAGCCGAATTGTACATAATAGTTCAGGAACAAATAATGGTAATGAGCTGCCTACATTACCTCCTTTAAATTCTTCGTCACCTCAGTTGAAAGGTACAAGTAGTAGTTTAAATAAACAGCAGGAAAGATGGATGACAGAGAAAGACAAAAGGTAAGTTGAGAAAAGGTTGATTATCTATTTTTGAAGTATTAAAAAAATGAGGATATAGATCTCCAATGATACCACCACCACAACCATCACAGCTATCTCAGCAACAACAAGCACAACCACAACCACAGCCGCAACAGCAACATCCCGATCCCACTGTGCTAATGCAATATCAAGCTGTTCCCAATTTAAGGGATGATCGTAGATTGATTTCTTCACCATATCCTCAAAACGCACAACAAAGGCAACGATTACAACAACAACAACAACAACAACAACAACAACAACAACAACAACAACAACAACAGCAGCAGCAGCAGCAAGATTTGTTTAATAATAGCGGTGAAATCGAAGCTTATGGGTGTGGTGTAATGGGATGTTTTGCTAATTTTTCAGCATCCAATGGTTTATTTTATCACATGAAAAGTGCTCACCCCAATGCAGAAGAGATTTACAAACCTTATCGGTGCGCCATGCCAAATTGTCCAAAACGATACAAAAATATAAATGGACTTCAATATCATTTAAGAGAAGCTAAAGGATCTTCGGGCCATGGTAATTTAACAGGAGAAGGGGACACTGCTAATGTAAAACCATATCAATGCCAAATACCTGGTTGTAAAAAAGCGTACAGAACTTCGAATGGTCTACGTTACCATCAAGAACATGTACATCAACAACAACAGCAACAACAACAACAACAACAACAACAGCAGCAGCAACAACAACAACAACAACAACAACAACAACAACAACAACAACAGCAGCAGCATCATCATCAACAACAACATCATCAGCAATTTATTGAAGCTGCTGCTCTACAAAGACAACAAATGATGCAACAGACACCGCCACATTTACTACATTTACAGCATCAACAACAACAGCAACAACAGGTTATGAATCAAGCTCATGCTCAACAACAAGCAGTGCAAGCCATAAGCCATGCTCAGGCACAGGCACAGGCACAAGCTCATGCTCAAGTAATGAGCCAAGGCCATCCTGCTAGTCAATCAAGGCAACAAAATCCACAACAACCACAACCACAGTATCGCTTACAACGTGAAAAATGGTTATTGAATAATAACAATATCTAGAAAATTCTAATAATATATTCTATAATAGTGCCCCTTTTTATATATTTACATAGCCTTTCCTTTTCACTCTTTAAAACCTAAAATCAAAACAATTAAAAAAAAACATGAAAAAAGATAAATTTATATATACTATTTTTTTTTTTTTTCGAAGAGTTTGTTAACATATATTCAAATGCAAGAATTAGTGACAATTAGCATTAACAGATCAGTTATTCTTTTGTATTTTTTATAGTGATTATTCTGCACTCAATGTACGAATTTACAAAACCAACTCGTTCAATTCAAACGAATATTTGATCTGCTTTTTTTTTTTTTTTTTTTACCATTATTCCAAGCAAAAAATACAATCATGTAGCTCAGGTGTCAGAATTCAACATCGCAACCTTTTTATCTGGATAAGCTACCTCCAAAAGTATACAAAAATCCTTTAAACTATTAATTCAAGTAAAATATCACACAATTAGGCCTAGAAAATTTTCCAATCCTAATTACAATCCATTCAACACAAAAAGAGAAAAGAAAAAAAGAAACCAGGCATATTTTAGTTTGGATGAAGTATAAAATACTATACGGGGGTTGATATTTTATTAAAACAATAAATTTTCCAGTTTAATGATCAAAGAGCTTAATCAAAGAGACCGAAACCCATATCGTCATCAGATTCTTCCTTCTCCTCTTCCTTCTCTTCAGCGGCAGGGGCATCAGAAGAAGCAGCAGCAGCACCAGAAGCGGCAACGGCACCACCAGTAGGGACAGAAGACATCTTCTCCTTACCCTCGGCAATGAGTTCCTCGACGTTCTTTTCGGCAAGAGCAGAGATCAAAGAGGAAACACGTTCCTCCTCGGATTCGACACCAACAGAGCTCAAGAGAGTCTTGATATCAGCAGCGGAAGGGTTGGCCTTACCACCGGCATTAAGAAGAAGATAGGCAGCGAGATACTTCATTACTAATATATATATATATATTAACATCAATCAATCCATTTTATATAAACATCCATCCATCTCTACATATTTATATATCAGATGGATGTATAAATTACTTACTTATTGATAAACTTGCGTAAGTAACGATTTAACTCCTTTGAGATACGAAACGCTCGGAAGATACAGAAGAATGGTTTTTGTAATTTTGAATTTGATTTTATTTGAGTTTTTTTTTTTTTTTTTTTTTTTTTTTTCTTTTCGGGGCGATATATAGATCTTCACCACCGAACTGTGATTTTAGTACAACTGGCCTTATTAAAAGACCGGTTTATATAGCTTTTCATTCATTATGGATGCTTTAAATACTTTAACTGACCACCAAAGAAGTGTATTAGAGCAATATCAAGTGAGTAAATTACGTAATTAAATTATGGTTTTGTTTATAAAGCATATATAAAGAATAGAACATATTCAGAGGATATTGCATCTTCTATTCGTATTTTGCAAGAAAATAACTGGAGTATAGAGGTTGGTATAAATCAATAAAACGACGCAGTAGAATACTCATTTCTTTAAGTAGCTTGCAGAACAAAGCTCTTATCAAAATACTGATTCTAGAAATCCGACCATTTATTCAACTAATAATGAACAGGGTTCACCTTCTTCTACATCAGCGTTGCTAGGCAATAGTAGCACTAGTTCAAGAAGATTATCAAACAAGCGTTTTCTATGGATATTCATGTGGCCTTTTAGCTTGGCATGGCGTATTCTTGGAAATATATTTCAATTTACTGGTAATTTGGTTGTGTATGAAATAATCACATTTTCATTAAACTCATTTTTTGCGTTTAGCTCGTTTGTTATATCGACCTTCTATCACAGCTCCTCGACGAGATGCTCGCACAGAAGCTGATAGATTTTTGCGTGATTTTGAATCAACTTATGGTGCAGTACACCCAACATTTTTCAGTGAAGGAGGATATACACAAGCATTAAAAGCAGCTAAAAATGAGTTGAAATACATGTTAGTAATTTTATGTAGTGAGGAGCATGATGATAATGATAAATTTTGCCGGTAAGGAACCTATATGCAAATAAAAAAAGGAGAATATTTTGATAATAATGCATCGTATTCAGAGAAACATTGACAGATATAGAGCTTTTGGATTTCTTGCATCAAAATCAAGTCATTACTTGGGCAGGAAATGTTCGTTATACCGAAGCATATCAAGTTAGCAACACATTACAAGCAACTACATATCCATTTTTAGCTATTATTGCTTTACAACAAACCAATGGTGCTTCAAAAATGTCTGTTATTGATCGAATTGAAGGGCCTGTATCAGCTTCATCAATTATCCGCCGTTTCGATAGCGTGATTTCACGTATTGGACATTCATTAGAACATTTGCGTATGGAGCGAACACAACGAGAAACTGAACGTCGATTACGACAAGAACAAGATCAAGCATATAGAGATAGCTTAAACGCAGATCAACGAAAGCAGGAATTATTGGAAAAAAAGAAGGAGGCGGCATTAAAGGCAAAACAAATCAAACAAGAAATGGCACGCAAGCGTAAACAATATATTCAATATCTTTGTCAACATGCATTGAGTAAAAAAATACCAGAAGGTGAAAAGGCTACCAAAATCAGCTTCCGTTTATCAAATGGTGATCGTGTTATTCGTCAATTTAGTGGAGATGATACATTGGTTTCTTTATATGAATACATTGAAGCTTATTCTCATATGGATGGTGAAATGGGTGAGAAAAATGTATCATTGCCTGAGAAGTATACACATCAGTATAAATTTACAATGCATTCACCTTTTCCAAAAACTGTATATCTACCTGATTCGAGTAAAAAGATTATAGATGAGAAGGGATTATGGCCAAGTGCTACTTTGATTGTTGATACCAATGAAGGAGATGATGATGATGATGAGGAGGAGGAGGAGGAAGAAACTGACCAGGAAGAGGAATCTTAGGTTTATGGATATATTAGTCAGAAAAATAAAATATGCATATATTAAATGTAGTCAACATATTCGCATCCAATATAATGCAAAGTTTAAAAATAAATATTTTTAAACCATTCAAAAAGCTAATTTATAAGATATATATATATCTGATGCTAAGGTCGCTTTGTGGCAATCAAAATATTTTTACATAAGCAGAGATCCTTTGTATTACACTTTTAAGTACTACATTTTGTAAAAGACAAATAAAGTTGTAGAAAGCAATATAAATGAAAAGCCAGCTCTTTTATCTGCTTGTTTATCTAACTAATCAGAAATGCTGATACACCATTGAAAATTTGCGCCCTTTAAAATATTGATTCATATAACATGGGTGAAAAAAGCTACATTGCTTTGTACTTTTCACAAAACGCAATAAATATATCCTGGTTTATGTTACAGATAAGTATAAAGAAAATTATGTGCTACTATATATACTGATTAGTTTAATGATGATGCAAGTTGAGCAGACTTGATTGAAGCTTTTGTCCTTTAAAAGGAGGTGAACGGCCAGTAAAGCGTTTAAAACTTGTAATAAAATCAAGTAGTTGGTTTTTAATTGGGATTTATAATATGTAAATTACAAAATTGACTTTGGTTCTATGATTAGAGGAAGAGGTTGGTGTTACTAATTACACAATAATTGCTATTACTAGTATACGATTAATACCAATGATTAAACTATATTGGATTATATAACAATTGGTTACAAATATAAATGATAAATAAATAATAAGATATATTTATTTGGATTGAGATTATAAATATATGAGGGAAGGAAGAAACAGATAAATTCACTAATGTTTATTTAGTCTGCATGGATTATCGGTATTTATACGAGTTGGGGGTTAATTATATAATATTTGAAGTTGAGGTAAGAATGTTAGCGGATCAAATCGGTACAAAAGTATAGAAACAAGATATTTGATTCAAGAAATAAATTTCATCAATTTTGTGTTTCAGAATTGTGCGAAATGTGCATAAAACAATCATTTAAAATACAATTTTTGTTTGATTTAAGAGGTTTTATATATAATTGAAGAGATGGATTTTAATTGTATAATGTAAATGCATTTGCATATTTTATATCATTCATTTGACCAACAAGCAATGTCAGATGTTGACATTTCATTTTGTTTTTATGTTACATGGCCTATTTTTGTGGTAACACAGTGTATTGAGTTTGTCGGGAAATGCGAAAAATGTGTAACGCTATCCGAGTAACCCCGTTAAATAATGAATTGTTTTTAATTTAAAATAAGAAATTAAATTTATTTAGTACATTTGTTCTGTTTAATTAAAAAATAATTAGTGTTATTATGAATAAGTAATACGATATATAAGATAATAATAGTGGAATGATGTGATAAGATGATTTGTTTTTGAAAATGTATGATATTATATATATATATATATATATATATTATTGGTGAGTAGCAGGAGGGTTTGGTATGATTTGCTTTCGTACAATAGGAGATTGACCACGTAAGCTATTCTTCATATTCAGATAAACAATTGCTTCATCGTCTACTAATTTGCCTAAACCAATTAAGTCTGCTAATAAACAACCTGTAGAAGAATCAATAATAGCTACATCAGCACCGTTTTGAAACAGAAATTCTGCCATTGAGAATATACGAGGTTTTGTGGTTGTATGCTGACTACTATTATGACTACTGCTGGTATGTGTGCTACTACTACTACTACTGCTCATATTGTTACTACTGCTAGTATCGTCTGCACATGGTTGCATGCCACTACTTGTAGCAGTTGTACTGCTCTCGCAATCATCCATGCTGCTGCTGTGTAGTAGTAATGCATAATGCAAAGCATATCTAACAATGAATAAATCTTCTTCTTTTGATGGTTGTTGTTCAACCTCAAGGGTACGATCTAAATATTCGTTTCCTTCTACATCAAGTAGAGGTAATTTGAGTGTAGAATATTTCTTTCTTTTGATAATGGGTATAATAGTATCGCTTGGTAATGGTTCATTAACATTAGCCCCCAGTGCAATGGCATATAAAGCTCTTGGTATATCATCTTGTTCAATGGCTGTGTATAATAATTCCATTGGACTTATGGTAGGTCCCATCGGCTGCACTAGAGATTTATCAACGTATTTGGCTTGAATGTATTTTAATTTGGTATCTCTTGAATCAGTTGGTGTAGGTTTATTGATAGTAACATCATGCAATTGTGATTCCCAAATTGCGTTTGATTTAGCATTACCAATAGATAATAAAAGTTGGACAATGTCAGGAGTGAAAGATGCTTTATCGAGAGTTAGAGATCTCACTTTAGAAATATGAGTACCCAGACTACGATGAATACCCGAGCATTCTAATAATGAATTAAATTTGTGTATCAAATAAAAACATATATTTATACCAAATACCTATACAAAGAAGTATGCCAAGATTCAATGAACACCAATCTGGATTCTTTGCTGAGCAATCTGCACATATAGTATTCGATAAATCTTTTCTTAATTGCAGTAATAAGTCAGAATTTGGCGTAGTATTATTTGATTTGTTTGATGCAGAACTGGAAGAACTGGGTTGATAGTTTGGTAATGGTGGTGAAATAACTAATTTTTGATCACTATTATGGTGTTGATGACTATGCCTCTTTTTCAAGTACTTGTCTTTTGCAGCAGCTAAACCGCTCAAAGCACCGCTTAGTGATCTTGCTTGTTTCCAAGTATTTGATTTTTTTAATGTACTTCCATTTTTTAGATCTGCTGAGCTACTCATTCCATTTAATATACTACTAATTGCATTATTTATCGTTGCAATCCAACTTGATAACTCTTCGTTGGAAGTGGCTTGATACATTCTTCGAAAATTGGGTGTAATGACCTCAAAACAGAACCGACGATCAGCATTACGTGCTTCTCTAACAGTGGCAAACCTCAAATCGATGGGTTCAATGTGAGTTTCTAAATGTTTTTTCCAGTTACTGTATTCATGAAGTTGTCCACCGCTCAAAACACACCAGTATTTGTGCCAGTTAACATTAGAGGACATATCAAATGAAGGTGTGTTGTTATTCTTAATTGGTTTAGATGGGGCAAATAAAAAACCTTCTTTTTTACGTCCACTACTATGGATAAAATCTTGATCTTGTTGCTCTAAATCACGAATACCTTTAAATTTACTTTCTACATTTGATACCTGAATACCTAGTCCAATAGAAGGCTCGGTTGTAGCCGATAGTTCCAAATCTGGTGGAGAAGTAGGTGTTATAATTGATTCATAATTTGTTGGAGATGTGGGAGCCATTGATGTAGGTGATAGCATTGTATATAGCGATTTTCTTTTATTTTTTTCATCGTCTGTCAAATTGGGGGTTGTATATTTTTCTACTAGAATTTTTCTTTTTTCATGTCTCTCTTGATTTACGACTTTCTGTTCACGGGAAGCTTCGGCAATGATTGTTGCTAACTGATCCAAGCCATGTTTGTAAGGTTCTAATGTCTTTTGAACAGACTGATAATAAGCGTATTGCTTTTCATGATGATTTAATAAATGGTACAAAATTTCTTGTTCTTTTTTTCCTCCATGAAGATCTCTCAAGAAAGAATAATAATCAAAACGAACCAAATCAAACTCACTTTTTTTACCCATAAATTCAAATTCTGCTTTTTGTTTTTTGGTATTTCCAGGAGTCTTTATACTCAAATATTTTGATAAATTTGAGTAATATTCCTTACTAACATCTTCAAATCGCTTTCTTTTTGTGTCAACTGTTTTAATATCCATATCGTATAATTTTTGTAATGGACTGATCAATAAATTTTGCATACAAAATGACAATCTTTCTTGTTGCTCATGTAATTTCGACCAAGTTGAATCAAGATAATGCGTAAATAATGGTTCAGTGAATGGTGCTTCTTTTAATGATTCAATAAATAGTTTATCTTGTTCTAATAAATTATTTTTGGCTTCTAACATTGCACTGGCTGATTTAAGAATACGCTTTAAATAAGCTTTCAACGCACTTGTTCGGCCTTCATATTCTTTTATTGTAGCTCTAAATAAAGGTCCATCTTCAAGGTCAAGTTCTGCTCCTCCTGCTGCTATTCCTGGTTGACGTCCTAGATTATTATCGGAACTTTTTGATGATGATAGATCTTGAACAAAAGGTGGCATAACAATTGATTGTTCACTCATTTTGTATATAAAATTATAATGAAAAAAGAAATAAAAAAAATAAAAATAAAAATAAAAAAAATAAAGAAGAAAAAAAAGAGGAAAAAAGCTCTGTTTTAAGTATGTTGTTTATGTTTCTCAACATACATAGTCATATAGACTCCGGTTCATATATTGCAGTACACATGTGCTCGAAAAAATCGTTTGCCCCACGTTTTTTTTTATTTTTTTGTCTGTTCAAATTATGTCTTCAAAAGTTATTATTATCACAGGTGCCAGCAAAGGTATTGGTAAAGCTGCTACTTTAGAAGCTATTACAAAATTTGATGCCAAAGTTGTTGCCATTGCAAGAAGCGAGGCTTTATTAGAGAAACTTAAAAGCCAAGTTGAATCTGATTTTGGAAAGGGAAATCATTTAGAATATGTAGTTGGTGATGTTTGTGACGAAAAAGTAATCCACAAGGCTGTTAATATTGCACTTGATAAATGGGGTAGACTTGATTCTGTTGTTGCCAATGCAGGGTAAGTTATTTTATCAAAACGTGATTACCATAGCAATCATATTTGAAAAAGAATGTTGCCGTAATAACTTTGGTTTTTAGTGTTCTCGAGCCCATTGCTCCTATTTCTGATGGCCCTGTTGAAGGCTGGAAGAGATTATTCGATATTAATGTATTTTCAATTATTACACTTGTACAATTTGCTTTGCCTTCTCTTCGTAAATATAAGGGTTCTATCATCATTGTTTCTTCTGGTGCTGCTCTTAAGGGATATAAGGGTTGGGGTGCTTATGGCGCGTAAGTTTTTTATTCAATTTATTACAATGAGCTGTCAATTTATGTATAATTTCTAATAGATCGAAAGCTACAGTCAATCATATTGCCAATACTTTATCTGTAGAAGAACCAGATGTTACTACCATTGCTATCCGCCCTGGTGTTGTTGATACTGAAATGCAAAATCTCATTCGTTCTGAAGGTGAGCAAGGAATGAAGGAAGATCATGCCAAGTTTATCGAACTTCATCGCACTGGAAATTTGGTACAACCCCAAGATCCTGGTCATGTATTAGTTGCTTTAGCTAACAACCCACCAAAGGAGCTTTCTGGTCAGATGTATAGTTGGAATGATGAAGAAATGAAGCCTTTCAATCGCTCTTAAACATTCCCTATTTTTGTTTTGTTTTTGTTTACATGAATAAAAATTGCATCTCGTGTACCTAGATTTATTAATTTTAAAGGTTACCGCAGAACACGGTATCCTCAAACTAAAAATAAACACTTCTGATTGCATATATAATAGAGCCGTTTTTGGTAGTGGCTTCCCAAATAATACAATAATATGCATATCTCAAGTTTTATATCGATTGATGCACGTTTTTATGTATCATGTTTGCTGTTTCCTTGATTAATCCACACCCAAATGATCTACATCCATAAGAATGAGACACAAGCACGCATGGTAGACGAAAAAAAAAAAAAAAATGTCGTTGGATTTTTTTTGAAAAAAAAAAAAAAAAAAAAAAGAAGAATCAGTATTCAAAAAGTTTTATCTTCAACAAGAAATTGAAAAATTTATAAAACAAAACGGAATTAGGTCAAGTAAGGTATTCTTCTCACTCTCGTATTTTTTTCTTTTTTAAATGAAAATGTTTCAAGATATAATACACGGAAAAGAATTGTAGTCTTCATGCCAGAAAATTTAAACTTTTTTAGTTGCAGAAAAAAAAAAGGACCTTTTTTCTTTTCATTATCAATGATCTGCCAAGAAAACCTTGAGCATATTTAAAGTCCAATTTATGTGAGAACCTCTTTTTTTTTCCAATACCTCTTACAAATCAGCAAGATGTCTAACCCATATCTCAACATAAGTGATGCCAATGAACCCAATAATAATTCAGATCGCTTTATGCCATCATCACATTCACTAGAAAACCAACATACTACTATTATTACACCAGAGAAGCATTTACTTTACGTTGAAGATTACGATACAATGCCTCCGTCTTATAGCGTCGCACAACAAGATCACTGTACATCACAAAGTTCAGTCGTAGACAATTCGTTTAGAGCGAATGAAGCAATTCCTATGAATACTTACAATGATACATCCACAGAGCCAGAACTTGAAACAGCATTTCTCATGACAGAATCAACAGAAGAAGATAATCATTATAAACCTACAGCCCCATTAATGAATCAGATGGAATTGGATTTCTACAATTCTGATAACAATATAAAAACCAAACCTCGATGGACGCTTTTTCGCAAATTCTTGGCTTTTAGTATTTTTGCAATTGGTATTACCTTAATGTCAGCTATCCTTGCTACTTTTGATTGTTATAACTCTTGTAAAGAAAAAGATAATTGTGATAAATGTCCAAAAGTTACTCGTGAAGGGTTTACAGCATTTGGCTATATTACCTTTATCTTGGGTAGTATGGTCATCATGGGAAAAGTTGCACAACGAATAATCTCGTAAATTAATACCTATTTACATAACATACCTGCCTTTTGATATTATAATTCGCTGTTTTTTTGAAGCTAATGAAGCTTTTCTGGGATTTCATTAAGGAATTCTTGTGTCTATAATAAAAATATATAATTTATGAAGCAATTATTTCATCTCTTTCAATGATTAATTTATTAATCTTTCTCTCAATGCCAACTACCAAAAAACAAGTAGACGTTGTCTCAACTGATGATACAAACTATCCATATCCTCCTCCATCATACAGCCTTGATGAAGAAAAAAATGCTGACACATACCAAGATGATAAACAATTGAGAACAATATGTTCTGAGCAAGAAGCAGTTCCTGATAAAGCTTATGATATAGCATGTCAAGTACCGCCAAAACAAGATGTTTATAAAGAGAAATTCTATGATAGCATACTGAATGGCCAACGACGAGTAGGATGCTTATCGCTTTTCTGCTTTGTCATCACTTGCGATATTTTAGCAACAGTTGTAGCATTACTAGGAACTATGGGCGCTACCTTGAAATGCAGAACAAATTGTGGTGATTTATGTGATATGTGCAATGAGAAATCTCGAAAAGGTCTTATAGCTAGTTTGGTTATTTTTGTAATCTTGTCCTCTGTTATTATTGTGTTTAAAATCGTATCATGTTGCCATCGAAACAAAACTCAAGCAAATCGTTTAAATATCAATTGAGGGAATCTTATATTAATACTCCATAAAACTTGTATATAATAAAATTTTAATATAACACACTTTTAATAACTTGAGTTACTTTGTAAATTCAATGTAATAAGATAACTTACATCCTTTAATGAAATTATTCACTTTTGCAAAGTTAAAAAATCTGTATTTTAAATTACTGTATCCAAAAAATTCTACCAATCTATCATAAGAATTTGAATGCTAATCAATTTTTTTAAGCATTTTAGTTAATTAACAATCCATTAAAGCTACTGAAAGAATTCTTTAAAAATAAAAAATTAATTCCCCAGTTTTTTTAAAATATAATATGCCATCTTTCTTAGTTTTGAGAGCATAATATCACAAATTGAGTTGAACTATTTTTATAGGTTTTAGCAAACAGTCGCTGGGCTGAAAATTCCCAGCACCCTTCAAATTCAACATCCACAGTTAGGAGGATACGAAACATATCATTCATTTCTTTTCATTGGATGTCTGAAGAGGCGCCAAGATTTTAAAATTTTGACTTTGATGAAAGGGTTTTGGATATGTTTTAGTCTTTTTTTTTTTTTTTTTTGGTTTTTTTCATTACCTTGACAAAAAAATTAAAAGATGTCTACATCAAATCATCATACTCAACAACTAGACGAACTTATCGAAGATAATGAAATTAATATCTCGCAAAACTCCTTTTTACCTTCCCAACAACAACAACAACAACAACAGCAACAACATGAACAACAGCAACAACATGAACAACAGCAACAACAGCAACAACAGCAACAACAGCAACAACAGCAACAACAGCAACCAGTACAAAAACACATTTTATATTTCGATGACTATGAGGCAAATCCGCCTTCTTACGACGTTGTACAGGAAAGCAGCCGCCACAATCATCAAACAATACAAACCTCAGATGCAGAATATATATCTGGTATACCTTTGCAACCGCCTGAGGATATTTCTTTAAATACTTATTACGAAAATACTTCCTCGGAATCAGAAACAGCTCCGCTAATGATGACAGAACTCACGCAAAATGAACATATACCGTCTGCACCATCACTTGATCAAGTGGAACTAAATACTTTCGAATCGATTGACAATAAGACACCTAAAAAAGAAACTAAAATAACATTAGCTCGCATATTCTTGGCTTGTTGCGTTTGGTTTGCTGGTATAACATTCATGTCAGTATCACTTTACGGATATGAGTGCTATGATAATTGTCAATCTAAAGAAGATTGTGATGGCTGCCTAGGTGGAATACGCAAAGGAGGACTTTCTCTTATTTATACTTTCTTTATATTATTTTGTGTTTTTCTTACTTGTAAAGCTGTTCGTTTTACTCTTTCTTAAGATGGTGGCATTATACTTTGATACATTTATACCTTTTCCCCCTCTTTCTTTTGTACAATCAGTCAATTAAATTTTGGTTATATAGTGCCAAGATGTTATTTTTGTTGATAAAGTTTCGCCATAACGTCCTTAATATACTGTAGTTTAATCACATGTATTTATATAGTAACGTCGTATTACTAATAAAATAATTTTATCTTTTGGAAGGCGTACTTGATCCTGATAGACTCCTTGGCAATATCAAACTCATTAAAGATCTTTGTATGATTTATTTCCATTGTTTGTATATATTAAAAAGATGCAAAATGATATATGGTTTGTATTTATTGGTTTGATAAAAGATATTTAATTTAAATATACACATGTTAATGCACTGCAAATTTTATGATTTTCCATAAAATACAAAGACTAGTCAATATAAAAAAAATTAATCCAGATGCCTCTAATCCTTTATGCGTCTTCGATTTACATTGGCAACTTTCTTCTTCGCATTGACTATAACATTTTATAGTAACTAGTGCAGTTGCCATTAATGTAATACCAAATGCAAAAATGGCAAAACCCAAAATGAGTTTAGTAATTGAACATTGATGTACTCTCCTTGATTTATTGAAAGGATTGTATATACCAACTTCCACTCGATCGACTAATGGGGCCGGTTGAATAATATGCTCATTCTGTTCGTACATGAGTGGTGCAGTTTCTGGTTCCGTGGGTGAATGCGCATGATACGGATCCAAAGGAATCTCTTCAATTGAATTTGGGAAGCTTGCTACTCTTGTGTCCACATCTGAGGTTTGTAGTATTTGGTGGTTTTCTTGTGTCACGCTATATGATGGTGGAGTATCTGTATAATCATCTATGTAAAGTATATGCTTTTCGTTTCTTGCAACTGGTCGAGGTTGATAATCTTCATATTGTTTAGGCTGTAGGTCTTGTTGTTCTTGGTGAATTTGTTGTAGATGTTGATTTGAGATGCTGGTTGGTGAAAATTGTTTGTTTAAAGTTATTTCGGTAGCGTTACTTTCGTTCAGATATGGGTTATACATATTTTATATATATATATTTTTTTTCTTTGAGTAAAAGAGAAGGTAAAATGTTTTAATGATGTTTCAAGTAATACATTTAATACAAAAAAAGAAGAAAAAAAAAGTAACTCTTGGCGGGGTGATGATAGGGAAATTACTGGTCAATCTCTTTCAAAATTTTCAAACGCTTGCAGATTCTGTGTTACAGCATTTAGAGGTTTGATAATAAAACGTTTGGTGTGCTAACTCTTTACTGAATCTGATCTGGCATGTATGCGAAAGGGCCACGAACTCACTCAATCAGTAATTGAAATGTTTGATTCTTAAATTTTTGAAAGCCATAGCATTTACTAGATTTGTTTGTTGGTTATCGTCACTAAAAATAAACCATGGGATAGTGAACAAATGATGCTAATTATACTTTCAAAATGGCAATTATTATACCAAAAAAGGGACTGTACCAGGAACTTGAACGTTCTCGAAAATCCTTCTAGTAGTAGATCATAATAACCTAGTACTTCATTTTAATTAATTAAAATGACTTTAACATTGATTCAGATCGAGGGCCTTAGCTGGCCAGTCATAGCCTCTTTTCACATTGACAGAAAACGGTCAAGTTGATAAACTGCCTCAATTCTTTTTACTGCTATACATTCGAAATAATTTGTACATAGACATACCATAATCAAATTAATATTCTTTAGAAATTGCATTTAATTATGCCAATTTGAATCTGTAAAGGCACAAATCTAATTATTTTGTAGACATCTTTCGCAAAATATATACCGTTCAGAAATCTATGAGGCTGCCGTTTTTTTTTTTTTTTTTTTTTTTTTTTGGACAATAAACAGCCATTTTAGAGTCAATTCCATTTCTAATTCATATTAAAACGTAATTGCTATAAATAGTCTCTCAGATTAAAAACAAGAACTTCTTGATTCTTTCTTTTACTATTAATTTTTCTAGTAATAAAGCCTACGTTCTCTATGATAAATATTACTAATATTTATTATAATTTATTCTATAAATAAGATTTATTCGCCAATAACTCTCACAAGTCAATATTATCAGTAAGAAATTTAAATATTACTCGGAATTGGCCTTGCCACATCACAAAATGTTGAAGTACGAATTTTTCTGTTTCTAAAAATTGATATCCCTGCAGTGGAATTACATACTAAAAGCTTGATAATCATAAAATAACTTAATTTACAAGTATCACTCACAGAGTTCATGCCACTTGAAATATTAAAGTGCAGCAATAATAAAGAGATACTCAAAGTGAACACAATAACAACGCATGCGAAAATACAAAATACTTTTGAACCAATACATGTCGTGTGAACGATAGCACCCTTGATCACAGTGCAATCGATTACACAAATGACATATATACCAAGAAGTATTTTACTTAATTCAATAAATAATAATATCAAAGATATTAGGTTTAATCAACTATTCCCCTGTGTCATAGTTACACTACCAATGAATAACATTTCAAGCACACTTTAGAATTCACACCTTAAAATCAAGGTTACCTAAATAGATATAGCCAATAGCTCCCAAATGGCCCACATTGTCGTACTTGACATATAACCCATTATGGTCGATACTTTGCATGATTTATCCTTTCAATATAATATTAGTAACAACAACTCAAAATTAGAAGATTACTCCATTCAAGTCTGATGGTATACAAGTTCTCTAAATCACTATAAATACCCTCATACTTTTTCAATTATATTTAATCTTCAGAAATCTTTTGTAATAAAACTTTAGCTGATTATAATTGTATTTCTACCGCTTTTATTTTTATATTTTTTTTATTTTAGTAAACAACTTCGTTATTTACTGCAATCCCTACCGATTTTAGTGGTTTTTGGAATCATGATATACCAAATTAAAAGCGTTTGATCTACGTTCATTTTAAATCTTCTAACGCTTTTACGTTTATATATGGGTAAAAGTTTCTAAATGGCTAGTCATTCTGATCATAAGTTTGATTGCCGTTATTGCATTCTTTATGCTGTAAAGTGTAACACACAGCTTTTAACAAACCAAAAAAGGGATGTTCTATTATTAACATCGACCAAAAAACTAATGGAGTACTAATATTTTAATACTGAATAGTGTTATAACTATAATATGTTCTGAAACTTTCAACCCGTTAGGATCAATATTCACAGATTACTAACATCTTTCCAGTTGGTTTTGCTACGAAAAAGTAACTAAAAAAAGCAGAAATGGAAAATGCAATTAAAACTCTTCTAAATCTATTAAAAGTAAAGTAAGGATGCATCAGTTCGATGGACCATTGTGATATTTCTCTTAAATGTCTAATTCAATAATTTGATTTTCTCTGTGTTAAGGCTGATGGGAAAAGGATCAGTAATTATTAATTCAAGTTGTATAACCGTCTATAAATGTATAATATAGTATTTAAAATTGTAGTTAAGTTTCTATAATTTATGTTCTTGGTTCTCACATCAGATCCATGTTACCAGTTACTAATTCAATTTGATGCGTGAAAGACTGTCAGTAGTTCGCATCAACTCTATCTTTTTCAAGAAGATGTAATGAGTTTTTTTTTTTTAAAAAAAAAAGAACAAACGCTAAAATCCTTCAAGAACTGTTAGCTAATAAAGTCAAATTATGTTATCCTTATATTTACCAAGCATCAAGTGCAACATCAAAATCCAATCTCGGCCCATCATTTAACTTTATAAAAGTTTTAAAATAACTGAAACACTCCATACAAAATAACTAAAAAAGTGCGCGTTTTCATTCCTTTGTTTTTACAAAAGCTTGGGGAGACTTAAAGTGATTGAAAATCTGTGGATAAACATAACACTACCACCCCAACGGGAGCTCATTTGTAACAATATTTATAAAATTGATATTTTTAAACACTATGTCCTCTTGGATGCTCCCAGAACACAAGGATGTACTTAAATAAGACCGTTGGTAGGTTTATGAGGTCATCGATGAGCTCATATGAGAGTACCTTAGCTACTGATTGAAAGTTAATTAATGAAAAGTTAGAACATAGCATTTTTAATTATACTTTACTTAAATTTGATGTTCAAATGTTTCACTATATATTATTTTAATTTCTTAATGAACATACCTGCATATTAAACTAAAAATTGAATACAGCAGGAAATTTGCTCATACCATTATGTACAGCATACTGCACATTACTACGACGGCCATATTGTTGTATTCCATGTCACCTTCTACAAATCTACATCCTAACCTGATAGTCAAGATACTATGATTGTGGCTTGGGCAAATCCATAGTATAACCAATACTTCAGAAAGAAGTATCAACTACGGATATTCTACTTTTCCATGCGGCTCAGTAGCACAATTAACTCATGTCAAACTCAATATTAATAGGCGGCGCTATTAATATAATTAGATCTCCAGGCACGGACCTTCCATCAACAAATTAAACAAGAACAAGACAAATACTAAACTTGAAACATGTCAACTAGGAAAAGCACTCAACATATTGTTTTCCTGATTTGTTAAATCAATATGGATAAATACTTATCATATTGATCTATTGGTTCTATAGTTATATTCTCAGTAGTAAATAATGAACTGATATAAAAGACCTATACTTTTATATCTTAATAAACTGGAGACTTCTTTTAGTTTTTATATACAGTTGGAAAAGCTGATACATTATTGTCTTTTTTAAATTGTACTTTTATTTATAAACTTTAAGGATAATTCACATATGCTGTTACCTATTAGGAGAATCAACAGCACATGCATGTTTATTAGGGATGTTGTCGAGCCGAGCTTGTACTAGTAAATTTGGCTGGTAAAACACGGCTTGATAACAATCCTAATGCTTATTATATTGTCAATCTAAATCTACCCCTAGCAGCAAATAAATATCTAACAATTTGAGGTATGAGTAAAAGAAAAAAAGAGTCTTATGTAAAAAGAGTATTCAGAATTTTTGTCTAGTTTGTTAAGTTTATAAACTATAATAAATTTTAACATTAAACAAAGCTGAAATTTGCAGTGTGTAAATATTTACTGAACAAAAAGATCCAACAAAGTAGACACTTAGGATATCACTGGCATTGTAATTTTAATTTCAATTAGCTATTACTATTTACTATAAGGAAGAAAATTCTATTTGAAAAAAAAATAATGCACAGGAGATTTGTAGTTATATCACACCAGGCCACAGCAAAAAAAATATATATTGCGTAAATTTAATGAAATTCACTACCGTCTTGCAACATATTGCATGAGTAAAATAATTAAAATACAAATAAGGAGGTGTTTAAAAGATTTTTTCTCCTTGAATTTAATAAATATAATTCTTTATTCCTCATGAGTATACAAGAAACCTTTGTAAAAAATTCAATTAAAGTATTTGGATTGAAAAACTTTTTGACTACCTTGTTTCAATTTACAATGAGTTGTTCCATTCGTAATTACTATATTTTTCGATTTAAACATCCCCTACATACCATTGCATTGCAGAAAATAAGAATTTCTTCGAATTTTCTTTGAATTTTCTCTAAATTCTCATACGTCTCAGATGTGGCGGGAGTTTAAAATAAAAACTTCCTGATGATGAAAAAATTGATAAAAGCAATTTTTAAAATTTAAAATGCAAAATTGACATCAAAAGCGTATAGTAACCTAGCTAGCTGTATTAAATAACCTCAACGTGAAATTTAATTTTGCATCTAACGATATAATTATTGAAAACACTTACTACCAAAACTTTTGCAAAAAAAACAAAAACATAAAAATCAGTTTTTAGTGATTCTAAAAATACTTTTATAATAGAATTTTAAATTTCATATTATAGACAAATAACGCAAAAAATTATCTATTATTTGAGATATTATTTGTCACTCTAGCGCTATTTTTCATAGAGTTATTAGCTTTCTTCGAAAAAGTCAAATTTTGGACGAGCGTATACAAGGGAAAATTCATGATTTTTCGAAATAAATTTTATGGTAGAATATAACAAAGCCAAACAAAATAACCATTTTTGGCTTATAAAGTATACGCTTAAACGGTCGCTATCTCGAGTTACAGTCCATTAAAGTTGCGTTTTTGTACACTTTAAATGAATATAGCTTTATAAATAGTGTAAGAGCTTAATTGGGATGTTTGCTAGATTTATTGTCTCCTTTATATATTTGTTTTCAAATATTATTCTTTGAGATTGCTTTAAAATTGCAAGATTTGTTAACTGAAAAGTAGAATTTGTGGTAATTTTCTGGGTATTTTAAGGTTCAGTCGGCATAAAACGGAGTTTAATAATTCAAGACCTTTAATTTGAGTCTGATGTATAATAAATAATAAATTACCACTGCAAAAAAATATGCGGAAAAATTGAAAATATGTCAAAATGTGCAGAAAACAAGCACAATTTGTACAAAAACCTGCCCATACTGCATGTGCGGAAACCGCACATTTTTTTTTAGTTTTTTTCACACTGCACTATGGGAAAAAACGCAAAAATGGCAATTTTAAAATTTGCAATTATTTATTTTTTTACATAAAATTATTATAAAGTTTTATCTTCTCAATATAGTCTTAATATAAAACAGTTTCTGCAGCGAATGTTATAATAGTTTTTTCAGAAAAGTTGTAGTTTATACCTCATTTTACACCTTTTTCCCGTAGTACTGGCCGAATTTTTTTTTCTAAAAAAAAAATTGTAAACTTGCACATTTGGACAACCATGCAGATTTTCTTATAAAATAGATACGTAAAATTTGAAGCTTTTTGCAAACATGCATACTTCATTTTAAATCCTGTTCCTTGCTATACAAAAAAGCGGCTTATTTTTTTACATAGAAAGATACTTTTTGCTTTTCCAAGTAATTTAAAATTTACTAAAATCATATACTGTATGTCAATGTTGCATCAAATAGAAGGCTTTTTGATTGTTACCTTATACTTAATTATGTCCGCGTTGTACTCACATACAGTGAGAGGAAAAACTATACCAGTGTTTTGCAAAATCACGGTTTTACTGATAATACTTCTTGAGTGTTTATTTTACAAATCTATGCTACAAATCTTTGTAAAGGTGGCATAAAGGGCTTTCAAATAATATAGCTTAAACTTTTGTAGAGTGAGTATACGTAGAATATCATAGAAGGAAAGAGGGGAATGCAAATATTGAGAAAAGTGAAAGTAAAGGAGTGCATAAACATTCCATACCTTCATTCTTCGTAGGAATGTCGGAAACATTTTAATATTAGCAAGAGGAATGCTGTGCTTTTGCAGTATCCGAAACATACAAAAAACTTATAAAAATTCTACTATTTTCTCTCGTTACCTCCTATTTTTCACTACTTTACTTTTTTAAACCTCCTTACACCATGGTTTGCCCACTTCCTGTTGAGCTTCAAAATTCAATAAAATCTTTGTTGCTTCAAAATACCCCCCTTCTCTGTTATTATGAAACGTTATCCATCGGTCTCATTATATTATCTACTCTCACTCGCTACAAGAAGAAGTTTTTGTCCAGTGCAACTTTACCAGATGGCGGAAGACCATCATTTGTCAGTGTATCAACTCAACAATACATTGCAAGAATGCTTCGAAATGGTAAACAAGTTGGTCCCAAGGCTGTTCAAGAGTATTTAAGATCAATTGAAAATGATATGTCTTTGTCTGGGGTTCGCAAATTACTTAAGAGAATGGGCTTCAAACCAAGGAGAAAAATTAAGACCAACTTTATCAGCAAAAAAAACAAGCCTCTTCGGCTGACATGGGCCAAAAATCACCAGCATCTTACAGTAGACAGTAGACCAGTGAAGGCAGTGGGTGTTTTCTGACAAAACCAGAGTCAATTCGAGGGGCTCAAATGGTAATTCTTATTATTGGTCAGATGGCGGTGATATCTTGCAGCCTTATCAGACGAAACTTCCCGTGGAGGGAGATGGTGGAAGTGTCCTTTTCTGAAGTTTCATAACAGCGAATAGTCCCGGCTGCGGTACTACAGTTATGAACGGCTCGGTAGATTTAACTGTTTATGTTGATATCTTGCAGACTTCTCTCTTGGACACCTTGGAATACTACGACATAAATTGTAATGTCATCCGTTTTCAGCAGCAAAGTGGCCAGCTCAGAGTCCAGATTTGAACCCAATTGAGCACGTCTGGTACCAGTTAAAGCGTAGGCTTAACACATACCCAACCAGGCCCACTACTAAAGAAGAACTGGAGGCCCGCATTACCAGTGAAAGGTACAAATTAACAAAGAATAACTGTCTAAAGTATATAGACAGCATACCAGCTTGTGTATTAAGGCGGTGCTCAGGTCTGGTGGAGGATCTACTCGTTTTTAAGCCGTTTTCTTTATTCAATAAAGTCTTATATTCCATCTTTAAACCTCTGTATCTAGTAGTTGTACCTACTATTTAATGGAATTCAGTACATTGTTTGAAAGCTCTTTACTTACTGTACTAACTGATGTAAGCTACTACTAATCTATATTCCTAGCACAAGCAGCGTAGCAGGTGAAAGCACACAATTTTGCAAAGCATTGGTATAGTTTTCCCCCTCACAGTAGCATTGAATCGACAATTTGTCGACAGTTACACGATCAACTTTTATGTGCATTGAAGCTTTCACTAGACAAAAAAATCTCAATTCACGCAGTAAATTATTTTGGAATTATTTTGTGAATAATGTTCCACGATGTGAATTACAAGTAATGAATCCATTAACGTACGTGAATTATTAAGTGAATTAAACTCATCTTATTTGAAGTAAACTTCAAATTCAGTGATTTCTTTTGCTTTATTTAGTAATTGCCTTTTAAAAATCAAATGTTGGGACAAAATCCAAAACAAATGAGACATTGGTAGTAGAAATTTCTTTGTTTCAGTCAATAAATCGTATCATTTTTATACTTAAATCAGATTCCGGATCTATCAGATATCACATATCATGGGTAAAAACGATAAAAAATGAGGGTTTATTCATAAAAATAGATAGCTGAAGTTTATATTACATTAGAGGCATCATTGTAAAATCAAAAACAGAATAACAAAAACACAAAGTATGAATATTTATGGGATGAAAATTGATTATTTTATTTAAAAAAAGTAGGCCATATCTAATTAATTGATTATAATAGTATAATAGCAATAATGATATAATTATAAAATCCCTCAAAAAGCCGATATTTGCACTCAAAATAACATGATGCAAATAGTACTCACCTCTTTGTTGGCTGATCTTTTTGTCAAAACTACATTAGGTCCTAAAATTAAGAAGTCTTAATGCATATTCTTTAAAAAATACAGATTATGCATATGATTTACCTTTTCAATAGCACACTTTCCTCTTAACTAAACAAATCAGTGTAGTCACTAACAAAAAAAAATAATTATTGTATATTTATTTAAGCTATATTTATATAAAAATACCTTATATATTTACTTTAGGCAATACAAAAAGACATATTATATCATACAGAGAGCGATATTGCTACTAGCAATGAAATATATTTGAGCATATCAACAAAATTAACAAAAAAAAATAGACCTTAAAACTGCAAACCTACTTTCTAGTATGTGTAAAATGTGTAAAAATGAAATATTTTCGAAAGAAAAGTATAAAATATTTCATCAAAAGTCCTTCTATTTATACTTTTTTTATATTTCAAACGCTCAAAATTACGTCTGTTTCAAATTATGTTTCAATTCTACCGATTTTTTTTTCAATAATTCACAAGAATATTACGTGAAATAAATGATAAAAATTATTATGAACTAGCGCTGAGAATGATGCTTTATGAATAAACTTAACATTATTTTATATTTTATATTTAAAAAAGCAATTGAGGAGACATATTTGTTAAGAAACGTACATATTGTAATTTAAAAGTGAAGTAAAAGCTTACATAATGCTGCAAATTAAAGTGATATCAGCATAATCTCACCATAAGTAAAGTAACATAAAACCTTAAGTTCTTATCATAAATATGAATAAGTGACACGAAGCTTGTGAAATAAAGAAAAACAGGGAGAAAGTGCGAAATCTATATTACATCTTTTTCTCATCTTTTTTTCTTTACCTATATATCTTATGTCTATCTCACTATTTGAACTTGGAATGGACAGCACCACAATAGCTCCATATGCCTTCTTCTATAATTCATAATTGAATCTATGTTTCACAATGTATAAAAATAAGCAGAAGCAACCCCTACAAATTTTTTAAGATAACAAGCTTAACAAAATACATTTTGTTCAAAGAAACCTCGGTAAGTTTTATATTTTACTACAACAGATCTCACATTTCATTAACATTCAATTCAATTCCAAATAGCTCTGACATTTGTACAGTGAAATTGTACAGTGGTCGCCTGCATTATCACCAAAATTTTATATGAATGTCAAAACAAGTGGGAAAAGGGAGATTAAATTGATATGATTCGAAATTGATACGATTTGAAAATTAATATCCTGAAATAGTGAAACAAAAAAATGAAAAATTGACAACTTAATTCAAAGGTTGGGCTGAAAATGAATTGAAGATTATACTTTAATTTTATGGATTAGTTATACGTAGTTTATGGTTGAGGCACCAAATTTGCATTAGATTTTGCTGGGTGTATACTTGTATATTATGAAAAATGTTATTAAATTTCATAAATAAGCACATTAGAAACAAAAAATATAACTAAAAGGAATAAAATTGAAGGGGTATTTTTTATTGTGTTTATAATGATATAATCTGTTTTTTGTGGGCTGCTAAAATTCTTTAAATTTTTTTGTTTTTGTTTTTGTTTTTAGTTTTTAAAATACAAATTCCGTGTTATTATATTGTCTTATTGTGTACAATTGCCATTATTTACCAACTACACGTTACTTCACTAAACTTTTTTTTATACTCTACAATGTCTGAACCCTTGGATATGTTAAATTTGCGCGAAAAACAAACAGGTATCTATCAATAAATGAAACAAAATAGAAGCACAGTTCAATGAGCCATGTCTTAGCCATCATATAATTCTTTGAAATTGACTTCACGTCTGTAGAAAAAATACTTTACTTTTCTTTTAAGAAGTAAAAAAGTTACAGCTCCTCTTCGATTTTTAATTTTTTTCAAATTTGGCATTGTTTCTGTTTCATCTCTTTTTATTTTAGACGGCAATAAAAAAAGATCAAACGCAACGACGACCAAGTGGGTACAATCTTTATCCCATAAACCATACATATCCTCTTTTGTATTTACTGAGATTTCAGAATAGACACTTTATTATATTAATTTATTTGAGAATGAATAATTAAGAAAGCTTCACCACAACTAGTAATTTCATAAAAAATAGAAAGAAATAGGATTTAACGGTTACTTGACTTGAATATAAATTTCTACATTATATAGACTATTTGACATGTAAACAAGAATAAAAAAGCATATCTTTTTGTCATGAATTTTTATATAATACTTATAGTATAAAGAACCGGATTGTAATGATAGTTCGCACAATGTTATACATTGGAGATATAAATTTGCCAATTTGATATATACTTAGTTTGTTCGCCTTCACAAATAAACTACTTCATATTTTAATTGGACATTGATATTAAATATGATATCTTCTTGAGCGTAATCCCGAAATAAGCACTTCAAAATAATTCACTAACAATTCACCTGGGTGAGTTATATGTGAATTATAATTTTCTGCCTAGTGTTTTATCATTTGTATATGTCGGTTCTTCTAGCCCTTTCAATCAGTTTTGATTTCTCTTCAAACTGACATTTAATAAAAATTGTAATATAAATATCTTAAGGACCGAGACCTAATGACTCGAGGTTCCCTTTTTATTTCTTATAATAAAAACCTTACGTTCTCAGTGATTGAATCACATAATAGTTTTTTATTCCATTTTACAAAAATAAGATCTATTTGTTAAATAGCTCTCAGTATAGATTGAATTATTCATCGTTTAGAGCGTAATATTTTTGTCTCTTGCTCTTATTAAGCCGCTTTTAACTTAAATTTTTGTGTTCTTGAAACTCTTATTTTCTACCTCTAGAGATATCCAAAGGGTAGTAGATTTTGTACAGCATGTGGTATATTTATATTATACATTTGCTGAATCGTTTATTTTCTTTCCAAAATAAGGCTCTTTTTTAAATTTCTTGCTAAAATATTACATAGGCCTATTTATATGAAATAATTGGATAGAAAGTTGCTCGTTTTTTATTGCTTAGGAATTATATTATGTAAAATAATAAATAGTACCTTGAAGAAGCTAGCCCCGTTATTTTCTTTCTCTATAAAGTTCTGTTTCAATGCCACATCATTGAGGAAAACATGCGTACAACAAAAAAGATCATTTTTCTGAATGTTTTTTAAGCTTTTTCTAAGCATTTTGACCAGTTGTTAATGCTTTGGTTGCTATATTATTTGCTTTTTTTCATGAAAAAGTTTGTAAAATCTGTTGTATAGGATCGGATTTGCGATAATATACTTAAAAAATAGTACAATAAAAAAAAATGTAATTAATCAGTTTTTCAACTGTACAATAGAAACAAGATAAGGCTTATTACGATATAAAGTGTTGCCCTTTATAATGATTTAGTGTTGCGTTCCTGAGATACAATTAAGAGCGGTATTGAACTATTAGATCTGTTTGAAAGTAATTTATGGATTGATGTTAATCAATCATAATTAAGCCGTGATTGTAGAGCTTGTGAATTGCCTTGTTTCAATGCTGCGCTTGTTGTGCCTGGATTGTGATTTGATATAACTTGACAGATACTTGAATAATTAACCGCTGAGGTTAAATAATATGGTGTCATGATTTGAGTGGTCTGAGCCTTTCGGTTAATTGATTGAGAAATAATAAACTAGGCGTTTCTTATATCCGATTCTAGACTTGTTCTTTCATATTCTGAATAGTAATCAACGGATTGTATAATCTATTGATTGGCTATAGAAGGCGATAGAGTATAATACTTGGTGGAATGCAACAAAATCGCTTTTTATTATTTTTCAACAATTTCTTTATATATAATTGTATATGCATTGTATAGATCTGTATTTATTTAGAATATATATATCTAATAAATAAGAAATGCATTTAAAATAAAAGAATAAAGTAAGCCTTAATTAGTACCCTGTAGTGTATTCTTTATGTATGAACATTAATTACAAAAATGTGCACGATTGCACATTTTATGACTATTAGCTGCACAAATTTGCATTTTTGAACATTTGAACATTTCATGCACATACTGTATGTGCAGAAAACATAAATATGGGACTCTTTTCTGTACATTTTTGTTTGAGAAAATCTGCATAAAACATGCACCAATGTGCGAAGATCGCACATTTTTTTCGCCGTGCCGGTATATCCAAAATCCAGATACTATAATACTTTGAGAACCTTTAATATTAATAATGTCATACGCTGTACGATGTACCCAATTTAGTCTATGTTTCAAACAACATGTGCTACAAAAACATAATTAAAAAAAGTAAAAAATGGGAAATACAATTATAACTCTTCCAAGTTTATTAAAAATAAAGCAAGGATTCATCAGTTCGATAGATTATTGTGATATTTATATTAAATGTCTAATTCAAATTACTAATGCAATAATTTGATTTTGTCTGTGTTAAGGCTGACGGGAAAAAGGATCAGTAATTATTAATTCAAGTTGTACAATCGTCTATAAATGTATATAGTATTTAAAATTGTAGTTGTGGAATATATCCACTTTTGATCTCCATTTCATCTGATGTTAAAGTTATAGCACCGCAGATTTGAATAGACTTATACCATAAATAGGATATGCTAATTCAAAGCTAAAATAAACTATTTCACCGAAATATAAGATCTTGACAGTTTATAGTAAAAGACCAATTAATATTCGGATAAAGTAAATGATTACTCTATATTAGACTAAAATCATATTTTAGTATACGACTAGCTATCTGAGATAGCTTTTAGCACAATAAAGAAGATGCTAACTGACTTGATCTGGTGTATCATTAATAATCTATAGAGATGCCAAGCGACACTAGTATTAGAACATTTATCCATAGAAAACTATATAAAGAGGAATATTTGCCTATCAAAGGAGAGTTCCTCAGTTTAATATATTTCGGTTAACTTGATAATAAAAACCTATAATTATCTAGTTGACTTTCTGTTGTTTTATATTTTTTTCCGTGAATATCCTATCATCCATAGTATATTCCACAGTAGTAAAGTTTCTATAATTTATGTTCTTGGTTCTCACATCAGATCCATGTTACCAGTTACTAATTCAATTTGATGCGTGAAAGACTGCCAGTAGTTCACATCAGCAAGAATAAAAAATAGCCGTTGCTTAATTTAACGCATATTTTAAAATATGTTACAAAAAAATATTAAAAAAGAAAAAAAAGTACCCAAAACTTTGTCATTTTTACTGATTTTTCGAAAGGTGAACGCATAAAATCATTCAAATAAAAAAGTACCGTTTTATTATGAGCTTATAGAGAGGGTTTATATACTAATTGGATAAGTATTTCAAATGCAAATGATAATATAATTAGAAGGAGCATGCGGATATTGTGTGAGTATAATAGAAGCATGCTTCTATGGTTCCATAGTAGCATGATGATAAGCATATAGAATGCAGCATTGTACGATTTGCATGTCAAACGTTATGGTTTGACAAATGTTCTAAACTGATAATTCGGTAATTTCTAATTCTGATAAATCACTTACATACGACATAAAGCGCTACAAAACGAGGAAGTCTTATTATAAGAAATTATTGATACAGCTTATCTTTTGTAAAAATATAAAGGCCCAAAGTTTTCAATTTTTAGCAGTGAAATACGTGTAAAAATCTGAAACCTTAGCATCGGAAAGGTTATACCAATTGCAAAAAATGGGATATTTTTGGATACTCGTTTTTGGATTAAAGCGGAACATCACAGATACATCGCCATATAATATTTTTTTGGTGTTAATTAGTAAACAAAAAAAGTAGAATATGGATGAAAAATAAGACCTAGGTTTTAAGAAAGAACACAGTGAGTTTTATGTGTTTTTGAGTCTTTTGTGAGACCTAGTGTAAATTTAAGGATAGGAAATATATTGCGACCGACTTCTAGCTGCTTAGCAATACATAAGGCATATTCTAAATGTTTAGTATGGGGTTGATTATGGAAAAGAAGGCATGCTCCTGGCGCTGAAGATTGAAAACTACGAAAATTCAATTTTTTGAAAATTTAAATTTTTCTTAAGCAGGTGTCTATAAAAAAAACAATACAAAATCCATTTTAATTTATGGTGTAAAGTCTTGTGAGTATACCAGAGCATTATTAATGAAGTTTGTTAATTACAGAGTGTAACCTTAATCAAACTGAATAAAATTTTATAGTAAATATAGTATTTTTTATTAATTAATTAATTAGAAAGAGAAGCAGTTAAAGGTTATGAATGTAACTGTTTAGCTTCTATAATAAAAAATATGAAGAACTATTTTTTATTATGAAAAGACGTTCCGTAAGGGAACAAATTCAATGACAAAGGCTTAATCTCAGTACATCGTAGCAACAAATATTACTCGAGTATTTACAACACCCCCGTTCATTTCATGTCGTCTGCATACGAGTTATCACTTTGGTGTATTGATATTAGTATTAATATTATTATTAGAAAGTAAACCTAACAATATTTCCGTTACTAAGCCTAGCTCATAAGTAAAGGTTTGCAATTCAAAGCTTTATTAGCACTCATATGGTACAATAAAAAAAAAAAGTATCGTTTTCAAAATGAATTTTGACTTGGAGGCATTCAATCATTTTCAAATAGATGGTATAATAGCTTAGCGGTATTGAACTTTCAACTAACCGCAAATACCAATTATCTGAAGAAAGAGTTAATCTTAATAGACGAAGAATATTAGTCGGGTGTTTGGACAGTTTGTTTACACCCTGAACCAAAAGCGTATCAGGCTTTCATTAATTATAGAAGAAAAGTTTGCGTAAAGACATACATATTATCATTAAACAATTCTGTATGTATTAATGACCTGCTGCTGATGTATTTTGGATGTTCACATGATGTATTATTAAAAAAAAAACTATTTGTATTTATTGTATGTATGTGTCACAAACTATTTTCTGCATGACATAAAGCACCTTTCATGTCATTTTTTAATTATGATACACTAATCATCTTGTGAAACAATGAAGAGCCTGTTGTAATGACAGGATTTTTTCTATTATTAATAATTAATTAGAAATCAAATGTGGTCGCTCATTCATAATTTTCATGATTGCTTGGCCAAATAATCCGTTTGCCCATGAAAACCAAGAGCGGGTATAACCACTGTTATTATCACCACCTGATTTATGATACACATTGAATGATTCATGAATTAGACCTGTGTTATCTGTGGATCTTAAGATGATATCTAATGCTTCTTTGATTTCATTATCATCTGACGATGTAAGGATCTATAGCGATGAGAGAAAAGAGTTTGTAAAGATGTGAAATTAAATGACATGCGCAATAAGATTACTACTTACCCGAACAATTTGAGACATGGGCCATGCATATGCTAATCCAACCTAAACATACACAATCATATATTAACTAAAAAAACAATTTCAGGTACAGTATGCAATACGTTACATGAGGTCCACCGGTGCCAGAACCACGAGATCCAGAGAAATAATAAGGATTATCTCTTGATAAAACCAACTTTCTTGTGTTTTGATAAGTGGTATCATTTTGATTCAGGAATCCAATCAGACTTAGCGATAATAAAGACGGGATATTGGCATCATCCATAATAAGCGAAGAACCGTAGCCATCCACTTCATCTAAATATACAAAACAGATTAAATGTCTACTTACAATGAGCCCACAATAAATATATCTTACAAGCAAATATCTTTCCATATGTGGGATGATCAATTAGCCCATACTTGTAAATAGCATCTTTAATTTCTTTTGATAAACGTGATGTTTCTGAAGCCAGTATTTGAATTTTGGATGATTTGCTAGCAACAGAAGATTTGGAGAGTAATTGCGACACATGATCTAATTCAACTGACAGCATGGCATTTCCGGGTATAAAGAATGGAAATACAGTTGCATCATCTGAAGGCCTAAATAAACTTTTGACCATACCAGTGTACTTGACTGGTTGACCACGACCATTTAAGAATTGTGTTTCTGTTGGTCTATCAGCTGTTTGAAAAAATAAATAATCCGTATCAAGCGCTTCTCCTATATGCTCGATAGTAATTAATCAAATTTGAGTCTTATTATTCATGTATACATTTGTATGCTACCTGAAGTTATATTGAACGTTGGATCTTGTTGTAATTTTATAGTGTTTAAAATATTCTCGACAGCATCTACCCAAATGGTATTATTTACAAATGAATCATCTCCAGTTTGACTCCAATATTGATAAGATAAACTCATGAAAGAAGCCAAGGAGTCTATCTCCCATTTCTTTTCGAAAACTAAAAAGAGGGGTGGGGAGAATCAGTTAAGGCGGATATAGGAGCTATATAGATGTAAAATAAATTTTACCTCCATCTAACAATTGCACTGCTCTTTTATCAAACTTTTGCGAATATGTATATTTGGCTAAAGCCTCAATGTTGTTTGGCTCTGTGAAAGCATTTGCGTAAGGATCTTTATTGATAAACTGAGCTTGCATATAAATTGCACCCAGGAATAGTCTCTTTAGATTAAAATCATGTTTAATATAATCAATATAAGGTAGTAATTGATTTGCTGAATCACGAAGCCACATCGCATTAATATCGCCAGTGATAACAAAGGATAATGGATGGCAATTATCATTCAAAGCAATACAAGCGGTACTCTCAATAGTTGTATCTAACGTATTTGGGTAAGCATTAGTAAATAAGCGAGCTAAATCTAGGTTTGCAATCTACATGTATTATGTCATTTATCGTTAACAATTTTCTTTAGAAAATGGAACATCATTCTGCATGAAAAGTACAACATACCTTTGATGTAATGTTACTAATAACAGATTCAATTACAACGCTAGTAAACTTTCGACATGCTTCAGTAGGTCTTTGGAATGGTAAATTCAATAGACCACCACTACCCGGTGTATGAAATATTTTAGAATATCTACAAAGTATGATTTAGGAAAAATATCAAAATGTTGAATGCTCTACACAAATTTTACACTGAATAATCTGGACAAGAAGAAGACATCTCAGCAGATTTTGCAATTAATAAAAAGAAAATTATCGAACAAATAAAAGAAAAAGAAAAGAAAGTAGATGCAAATACGATTGTAATCCAATACATGTATTTATACGTATTTAATGCGTATATGTAGAATAATAGAAATAGGAAAAATACTACAAATAATAAGGGTTGAGGAAAGGGGCACACTTTATTTATGCAAGATGAAGCACTTTATTTTATACGGTAATTTATTGCAAAATACTAATATCCCAAATCATACTGTCACTTTCCAAAATACAATTCTTTGTATAATTTTACGAATCATGTCTTGAATGATAGGCATGATCCTTCCTATGATCGCATAAGCAATGGGTGATTTTTTTCTCCATAGAATATAGAAAACTATCAATAAAATAGCCGAGTTTGCCATTAAATGTTTTACTAAAACTTTAGTAATACCCAAAGCACTCCATTTACGGTTTATATCTCTTTCTTCGCGCAATTTAATACCTCTTCTAAGTCGGTCAATTTGTTCAGTTAATGCGGTTACTTCTGTTTGAAGCTTTTCTAATGCTCGATCTGATTTTTTAAATTTAGATGTTTGTTTCTTTTTATTGCTGCTAGTTGATGTTGATGTTGCTGATAGATGCGGTGATGAATGCTGTTGTTTACTAATTGATTTTTTTCTACTACTTGAAGAAGGAACAGTATAGGGTGATTGTCTTGGTGATGATAAAACCAAATTAGATGTTGCTGCTGCTACTTCACGGTCAAGTGTATCTGCTTCTGATAAAATATCTTGATGATGATGGTGATGATGATGATGCTGTTGTTGTTGTTGTTGTTGTTTCTGTAAAAAGTCCATTGGTTGTACATAATTTTGTTTGTTTTGCTGTTGTAATTGACTTAGCACCCATTGCCCAGTTACTGAATTATGGCCTGGGGATGTTATTGGAGTTATAGGATATTCATTTGTTGATATAACATCAGAAAAACTATTGTGTCGACTATTATTATAATACTTTTGTTGAAGATTATTATGATGAGGAGTTGACCTAAATGGAGATAATGCTGTGGCTGATGTAGGAGGTGAATTCAAAATATCTTCTTGCATTAGCTGATCTGCTTCAATATGATTTAAAAAGTTTTCTTGTAATTCAAATTCTGTAGGGTCATATGCATCTTGAAATAATTCTATTGGGAGTTCATATACATATATTAACTTTTATTTTTAATATAAAAACAAAAGTAAACATTCTATTACCTTCATCTTCATTTTCAATATCTGAATTGCTATTGTATTGTAAACTATTTAATGCTTTTTTAAGAAATTCTGTTTGTTCATGGCGAGGGTATCTGTGTACAAGCTTTTTTTTTTTTTTACAGAATAAGTTTTTTGTGCAATCATATGAAAATTAACGTCTTGACTTACTTCTGTTAGTAACTGAATTAATGATTCTACATAAAGCTTTTGTGCTTCAATGGGACTCATTCCTTTCATACGACTCCATGCCTTCCACTTCGCATAATCAACTACTTGTCTAGATGAAGGTCTTGGTATATTAACATCTGCTTCCGTTGCTTGTTTATATAGCCCATAAAATTGAAGTTTTTCTGCTGCATTTGGTTGTAATGTACTATCTTGAGGTATTGCACGAATAATAGATAATGCTTGAGCAAATTTCAATTGTGTAGTGTATGAGGACATTCTTATTATAATACAGCAAGTAGAAAGAAAAAAGAGACGGGAAAGGTGAAAAAGAAAGAAGAAAATAAAAAAGATGGAACCCTAACCCTAACCCTAACCCTAATATGTGTGTGAGAGTAAAGCTGATTTAGGGGAATTCATATAATTATTTTTTTCTTGAAGGGTATAAAAGATGAGTAAGCTGCTTCAGACCAATGAGAAATATATCACAAGATCAAAGAGTTTCACACATAAGATATAATATATGTCATTTTTATTTACTAATTCTATAAAGGTTTTTAATTATTTATGCCTTGGTCTTTTTTTTCTTTTGATCAGGTTTAACCTCGGTATTATTTTTGCTACTACTATCATCCTCCTTTTTAGTTTGTTTGATTGTACCAAGATTTACCTTGGGCGGTGAGGAGAAACCAAATGCTTTAGCAACTTTAGCTAAATCTAAATTATTTACATCAAAAATCTTTTTTAAACTAAATGAGGAATAAGCTTGAAGATATGATCTATAACCATCTTTAGCTGATTGATTAAGATAATAATTCTTGTCAATTAATTTCTCCAGTTGTCCTTGAACATTTGCAATCTTGTTTGATGGGAATTGGTATTCATTTAAAGGTACTTTAGCATGTTTCAAGTATCTCAAGAAACCTAATTCACTTGGTAATAAGAATAATAAAGATTTTCCCTGTCCACCAGCACGAGCAGTACGACCAACTCGATGAATATAATCACGAGGATCATCTGGAGGATCAAATTGAACAATCCAATCTACGGCTGGAATATCTAATCCACGAGCTGCTACATCTGTACATAATAAAATACCCTTATCAGCATTGCAGTATTCAAAGAAAGTGTTTGTACGCTTTTGTTGCTTTTGCTTTCCCTATATATTTTGTGTGTGTGTTAGTTTTCTTGTATTTTTCAACGCAAAACCATAATAAAATACTAACATGAAGTGCCAATACTGGTACATCGATATAATTTAATAATTCAGCATGATATTTGACAGAATTACAACTGGAAAAGAACACAATAACCTTCTTCTTGATGTTCTTTCTTAAAAATGTGAAAAGCAACAAGAATCTTCTATCTGAATCACAAACAACATAACCTTGCTCCAAACCTTCTGCAGTTGAAGTATCTCTGTTTTCATGGACATTGATATAAAGGGGTCCCTTTTTGAGTGAAATACGAGCTAAATCAGCAACCTTGGTAGTTTGTGTAGCAGAAAACAACATGGTTTGTCTGTCATCTGGTAAAATTTTTACAATTTGTCTCATTTCATCCTCGAAACCAATTTCCAAAATACGATCTGCTTCATCGACAATCAAAGCCTTTAAATTTTTATAAACAAATCCACGAGTATTCTATTCATATAAAAATCAGTATACATGTATCACAATTAGTTGAATAAATATCTACCTGCAAATGATCCAATAATCTACCGGGTGTTGCAACAATTAAATTGACACCTTTAATCAATTTATCGGCCTCAGCTTTACGATTAGCACCACCAATAACGATACCAAATGTTAACTGATGATATTTAAGCAATTCTTTAGCAACACCAAAAATTTGCAAAGCCAATTCTCTAGTAGGAGAGACAACAATGACACCAGTACCATTTCTAGGTTTAAATTTAAGACGATACAACATTTCAACGGCGGGAATCAAGAAAGCCAATGTTTTACCTGAACCAGTTTTAGCGGCACCAAGTACATCACGACCAGCCATTAAAGGAGGAATAGTACGAGCTTGTACTTCAGTCATTTTTTCGAATCCTAATTCATTGATGGCATTTTTGGTACGTTCGCAGCAGTCCAATGAATTGAAATCATAGTTTACTGGAACATTTGAGTCTTGTTGCTGTGCACTCATTTCAAATTCTTTAGACACTGAAGATGCCTCTTCTTGCTTTTGCTTCTTGGCAGATACTGATCTATCAGAAGCTAACTGTCTCTTTTTTGGTTCTCCCATTTTCAAGATTTAAGATCGTTAAAAGGATATTAAAGAGTTTTTTTTTGTGAGTTTTGTTGAAAAAAAAAAAAAGTGACTATGATCAATATCCTTACTCATTGAATGTCCGTGGAATTTTGCAATCATATTAGTGTTCAAGAACAGAACCTGCAATAAAACAACCATACATCAGCAAAATAAAAAGTACTGGCATATACTTCAAGTTGTAATTGAAGAATATATGCTAATATATAAAAAACTTACTTTACAGAAATTAAAGAAAAATTGCTTAATTTTATTATATAGTATGCTGAAATGGAAATAATTCATACATAGCTATAGTATTTATATCTTAAATTCAGACAAAACAAATTATTCTTCAGTTGAATAGTATTGATATTTATAACTTGCCTGTAATGATAAAAATATTTTTATGGATAAAACTGTGTTTATTACGGCGATACGAATTAATAAATATCATAAATTCTTGCTTTAGGAGAAAATACTCCCGGAAGATCATTACCATTCCATATTAATGATGAAATAAGCAGCATATTCTTGGCAGCATTGATGTATCTCTGCCACAGTGTTGTACAATTATGACATTCAAGAACACTGTGGTCATTGGCACCGTCCACCTTTTTCAATAAATCTTTATAGCATATATTACAAATCCTTGAAGTCATGAATTCATCAATTGCTACCACCGAAAGATTTTCTTCTTTTTCTCGTTTCTTTAAAACATGCCAGAAAACGCCAATTACTTCACATTTGTTGCCATTTAGTTTTGCCATATCTTTTAGAGAACTTATACTTTATTTCATGTTTTGCTCCTCCTCATTAGCTCTGTCCTCTTTAAAAAGTTTACATTTATAGTAATTTTTATTGTAATGACCAATTTCTTTGCAATCCTTGCATGTTGGCTGCGGCCGTTCCCCTAAGTCAATAATACTTGTAAATAATAAATTAGTTTTTAAAATCTTTATACTTAATACCTGACTCTCTGCTCTCCTTTACTGCTTGAATCTTGTTTAGAATTAAGGATTTATACATTATTAGTTTTTGTAGATGGTAAAATGTAAAAAAAAAAAAGAAACAGAGAAGGTAAAAAAAAAAAACACAATTTCGCGAGGAGACGATGAACATTACGAGTTCTTAATATATCAACGTTACTAAACTGGTATCCAAGCAGCAGATCTAGGACAAACATCATACAACTACGTATTGATTTAATGTAATTGCTAGCATTTTGTTTCCATTTATTGCAATTTGTAACATTATCACAATTCTGGGTTTAAAGTTAAGAAAATGATGCTCCAGAAATACATTGCTTGATTGAATTTACATATCCATCTCAAATCAAATTCGTTTTAGTGTGAATTTGGCACTCATTTAATAAAAATCTTACTTTTATTTTATTTTTACTTTGTCTAAATTTTATGTTTGTTTCGTTCAAACATAATCTTTTCGTCTGAAACTGAAGTAAATAAATTGCATTATAGTAATGTAAATAGTTTAATTCAATCTTAGTTGCCAAGTTTGTAAAATCTTCTACCAGAAAAAAAACAAACTATTTTTTGCTACACATCATTTACTCCTTATTCTTAATATTAAATTCTTATTTTCAGAATACGCTTAGAAAAATGGAATAATAAATGATTTAATTGGCCTTGTTTAACTCCTGATGAAGTGTATCTCGTAATGATAAAACGAATTAAGGTACAATCAAAACATGGCTGATCTGCGTTTTAAAGGTTTGTCAAATAACAACTAACATGGCAATGTTTCCATGGCATACAAATTAAATATTTATAGAAATCAAAATGAGATGATTATTTATTTACAATACTTGCTCTTTTGGCTTATGAGCAGAAATAAAAGAATTGGGTTTCCTAACAACTGAGGCTCGAGGGGTTGCTTTAGGTCTTATAGGAAAAGATTTTTTGGGGTTTTTTAGATCAAGCAATAGTATACCAGAAGGAGACATGCTTGTATATTCTTCTTTAACATTCTTTTGTTCCTTTTGTTGTTGCGTAGATCTTTGTAACTTAGCTCTTAAAGCTTCCATAACTTTATCATGGTCCAATGGTAATTCTTCTTTAGCTGCTTCAGCTTCATCTTTACCACTATTATGACTAATAGTAGAGGGCTGCTGGTATCTATTCTTTTTTGAAAGAACTCGAATAGAAGGCTTTCGAGTCGACCGAGTACGGGATAATGTTCTTTTACATGAACCTTTTTCTCGGACTTGTAAACTAGGTGCAGGAGGTGGAGGAGGTGGGGGAAAAATCATGTCTGTATTACTACTAGAATTGAGTGATTTAGAAGCTGAATTTATTGTTGAATTTATGTTATCCGTTGTGTTTTTAGTATTCAAATTGGAATCTTCTTCTTGAGGAGGAGGTGGAGGTAGTGGTGGATCATCACTAAGACTAATTTTCTCAACCAAAATTGGAGGGGGATGAGGAGGATTATTTGGTTCTGGAGAAGATGGAGCTGATAAATTTAAATCTGCAAAAGGTACTTCAAATAAAGTATAAGGTGATAACGGTTGAAGTTGAGATGGAGAAGGTGGGGTATTATTCAAAAAAGTTGGAGACAACAGATCACTATTGTTTACTTGAGATAGCCAATCATTAGCAGACAGACCTTGTGATTAAAAGGTGGTTAGGGTTAAGGGTTTAAATATAAACTAACACCTTTTTTTTTTTTTACCTAAAGATGTATTTGTATCGTCCAATAAAGAAGAACGACGGTTTTGATCAAGTTGCAAATCAATGAATTTTGATTGCAGTCTTGCTTCTTCTGCTCTTCTAATTTCTTCAGCTGCTCTTCTCTAAACATTTTAATGTGTATATTAGTTTTTAATTTTTGTACTACACTCTCTTATAGCTTACTTTATCTTCTTCAGTTTTTGCTGCGAGGATATGTTTTAATAAATCTGTATCATTTTTATATGTATCCAGTATTTCTCCCACACTTATATCTGATAATGATAGTTTTTCTGCCCAATTAGAAATGGAATTACAATCGCTATTACTATTCAAATCATTCAAACTATTCATACTATTGTTATTAAGAAACATAGTAAAAGAGGAAAAGAAATAGGGGGGAAAGTAAAAGGAGAAAAAGTATATAAAAGAAAAAGAAAAGAAGAAAGAAAGAAAGCGAGAGAAATTTAAAAGGAACCAAAAAAATAAGGCAAGCAAAGGACACAGTTAATAGTTATTATATTAGGAACACCGATAGGTTGGGTGTAGACTTTGTTTACATAAGACAACAATACATACAATCAAGCCACTGTGATTTAATGTTGGATTTGTCGCAGTAGTAAAATTTTTTTTTACGTTATTCTTTCCCTCTTTCACTATCAATAACATTATGAGCAATCAAGTCAGAGAACCATTAAATCATATATCAGAATTATTTGGTAAAAATGTATTCAAAATTATAGTTATTTCAGTCACTAAAAATTCTTTGCAGATAATTATGTAAAAAACCCATCAAATTCACCCGTTACTTTTGACCCTTCTTCAACATTTTTAGATGTATTAAAAAATAATAAGGACCAGGTGCGTGTTGTATTTTGTTTGAACTTACTGGATTGTTTCTAATATCTCATAAATATAGATTATTTCTATAAATGACACTCCTGTGCAACAAGTCCCTAAAAATACTTTGATTCGATTCCGTTGTATGATTCAAGATACTGGATTAGGACAAGAAATGTTTATTTCTGCTTATGAAAAATTAGATAAAAATGGTGATATGAAATTACACTGCTATCGTTATACAGATGATGCAATTGAGACTGAATTAAATGACCAACATGCTATGCAAAATGATTACATTGCTGAACGCACCATTGTATATTGTGTTTCGCCTCCAGGAGAAAGTAAATGGGCAAAAGAAGCTCACAATGTCAATTCTGGTAGGTTTATAACACTGTATATGAAATATTAAATTAAAATTAAAAACTAGGTTCATTGAGCGACCAAATCAATCAACTCGAAATTAAAGAACCTAACCCAACTACATTAAACAAATTTCCTTTACCAGGACAAGATCATGCTTCAGCAATTGTTAAATTTTATAACGATATGGCAGAGAATATTAAAGTAGGTCAATTGATTGAAATTATTGGTATTAAAGGACAAGATTTGCAACAACCTCAACAACAAGAAAATCATGGATTTGAATCTGTATTAGATTTATTTTCAAATGTGCCTGTCATACATGCTATTGCATTCAATAATTTGGAGGCTATTAATAGTTGCCCTCTTTCCATCCACGAGGAAGTCAGTCATCAAGCTCATAATATTCGCAATCAATTAATTGACTACATTTCTTCAACCGTTGGTGGTGATACTTTAGCTGCTGAATTTATTTTGTTACAATTGCTTTCTAGAGTGTAAATTTATATTTCTAACCGCTTGAATTAAATAGCGTTATTAACCTTGCTTTTTTAAAATAGCACTGTCAAAAATAGAGGATTAAAGATTGGAAACTTTACATTGAATGTCAGTGGATTTCCTGCTCATCAAACAACAGAGGCCGATAAAAAATCACCTGTATTCACATTAAACAACCCATCGTCCAAGTCCTTGGCTGACGTACTTCAAAATTTGTCTGTTCATCATGTAAATTTGCCATTGACTATTGATGGTCTCAATAAGACTAAGTTTTCACCAAAGAGTATCAGTGAAAATTTGGAAGCTGGTGTTTTGCAATTGGTAGATGGTACAGTGCTTTTAGTAGATGAAACTGTTTTGGATGAGGGTCAATTGGTTGATCCCGGTGTTCGCAATTTTCAAGCACTTCAAAATGTGATCCAAAACCAAACACTAACTTATGAATTCCCTTATAGCCAGTATGATTTCGATACTGACATCAGTGTACTTTCGTTATCTTCGTCCAAATCTATGCTCCCTGTAAGCTTTTTCTTTTTTTCATGTATTTATGAAATGTTTATTTATTTATATGTATTTTATAAAAATAGAATCATTGTACTATTCCACTTGCATCTGCTCATTTGCTTCAAAACAATAGCACAGAAAATTTAGTCCAACCTTCCCAGGAAACTTTAGATCTTTTTAGAAAGTTTATTCATTCAGGAAAATACGGATCTTATGACATTTCCAACGATGTTTCTGAGGTTAGTATTTGTAAACAAGTACTTAAATGCAGGTTACTAATTCTTTTTGTTCTGTTTTTAGTACATTCAAAACTCCTTTGTCGAAGAGCGTAAGATAGCAACTGAGAGTAAAGCTGAGTTGCCTACTCAAGAAGAATTGATGCATCGCATGAACTTGGCTAGGTAAAAAAAAAAAAGAAGAAAAGGGAAATTTTGCCATTGTGGCAAATATGCTAATCATACTTTAATATTTTTAGATTGGCAGCAGCTTCATTTGGTGAGTCCAAACTTACTCAAGAAAGATACGATTATGTTGTTGAGTTGGACAAGAAGCGCAAGTCAAGAACTATTAATACTTCTGCTTCTCAACCTAACAAATAATTACTCAAATAACCTTGCTATTAATCTCTATAAATATATAAATAATATCGTAAATGTCATTTCAATAAATAAGTATAAAGCTCTTTTTTTAGATGTGATGATGGTGCTGATTTTATAAAAATTTCCAAAGCATACGATTATTTTTATTTATGCAACATATTAGTCTTTTATTAGATCTCAGTCCTTGAGCGAATTTATAATTTATTTACAAAATTGTAATTATATATATTAATACGAAAATAGATTTAGGATATATCTGAGACGCCACAAAATGTATAAAAATTGATCGCATTATTCTTTCTGTTCCTGAATCATTTTATATTTCACGAAAAACTTAAAAACACTGCTTTTTCTTTAAAAATTGGGTCTCGCTTTTCATTGTCGCTGCAATTTTTTTTTTTTTACTAGATAAAACTAAGAAAAAATTATATATCAACGTACCTAAAATATATGAATTTAATTCAAAAACAAGTAAACGGAAATATCCTATCTTTTGCAGTTGGTATAACTTTGCCAGTGCTAATGTTTCGCATTTCACTGCTAAAAATTAAAAACTTTGAGCTTTTATATTTCCACAAAAATTTAAGCTATCTAAAATTTTCAATAATAAAAATTACTTGTTGTGTAGTTTTCTATAACATATGTAAGTATAAAAAAATTCTGAGCATTTTTTTTTTACCCTTTTTGTAGCAGATTTCAAATTATTCGTTAGATTGAGCAACATATGTCTTTTGTTTTTGTTATAGATCTCATTGAGCTCTATCAGGTCCAATTTGGTTTTTTTCTTTTTAAAAATATTGATTTTTAGTAGAGATACTTTCAAAATGTGTAAAAAAAAAATATCCTTGGGTTTGTCCCAAAACAAACTAGTATACCCTCGATACAAATTTTGAATTTGAAAAAAAAAAACTGACAAAAATTTTGCCTTAACTCTACGAAAACTAAAGCTAAAAACTTATCAGTAGCTTAATCGATAGATAACTTTACTGTGCACTATATCAGCTACTTAAGTTTGAAACATGCTTACAAAAAATAGCGCGTATCTTCAAAAAAATTTAAAAATTTTAATTGCATTTTACCAAAACTTAATTTGGAAATTTTGTGCATTTGTTTCTTATTCAAATGTAAAATTTAAAACTCTATAAACCCCATTTAATACGCTAGTTCAACTTACTTTGCAGTTTATGAGCTATTATGTAATTTTTGGTTTTTGGTTCATTTTTGGATTGTTTGTCAAATCACTATGGGGAAAAACGCGAAAACGACAATTTTAAAATCTGCAGTTATTTGCTTTTTTACGTAAGATTAAGATAAAGTTATATCTTTCCAATAAAATCTTTATATAAAAGAGTTTTTGCAGCGAATATCACAGTAGTTTTTTCAAAAAAAAGTTGTATTTTATACCTCATTTTACACCTTTTTTCCTGTAGTGAATGTTGAGAATTTCTCCTCATCAGCAGATATATACGATTAAGTTTTTCTCAATCAGCCCACATTTTTTATTAAAGTTTTAAGAATAATGCAGAAAACATATATCTAACGATCCGAACTATGAGTAAAACAAAAAAAAATTGAAAAAAAAAGTATCCAAAAATTTGATCAATTTTGTAAATTTATAAATTAAAATAAGTTATAACATTAAATAAAGCTGAAATTTGCAGTGTGTAAAAATTCACTGAACAAAAAGAGTAAAAGAGCCAACAAAAAAGTAGACACTAAGACATCACCGGCATTGTAATTGCAATTATTTGTTGCTATTTATTATAAGAAAGAAAACTTTATTTGAAAAAAAAAATCCACAAGAGATTTGTAATTATGCCACATTATTAGGCCACAGCAAAAAATAATATTGTGTAAATCTAATGAATTCGCCACCATCGTGCAACATATTGCATGATTAAAATAATTAAAATACAAATAAAGAGATGTTTAAAAGATCTTTTCTCCTTGAATTTAATAAATACATCCAAAGGATGTATCGTTAATAAAAGTGTAATATTTTGGCAAGATTAAAAAAATGAAATGTAAAAAGAATCTGTAAGAATATTTTGGCAAGATTATTCTTACAGATTCTTTTGACATTTCAGAGTTGTTCCATTTGTAACTACTATATTTTTCGATTTAAATATCCTCTACATACCATTACATTGCAGAAATAAGAATTTTGTCGAATTTTCTCTGAATTTTCTCTAAATTCTCATACATCTCAGGTGTGGCGGGAGTTTAAAATAAAAACTTCCTGATGATGAAAAAATTGATTAAACCAATTTTTAAAATTTAAAATGCAAAATTGACATCAAAAGCATATAGTAACCTAGCTAGCTGTATTAAATAACCTCAGTGTGAAATTTAATTTTGCATCTAACGATATAATTATTGAAAACGCTTACCACCAAAAGTTTTGCAAAAAAAGCAAAAACATAAAAATCAGTTTTTAGTGATTCTAAAAATACTTTTATAATAAAATTTTAAATTTAATATTACAGACAAATAACGCAAAAAATTATCTATTATTTGAGCTATTATTTGTCACTCTAGCGCTATTTTTCATAGAGTTATTAGCTTTCTTCGAAAAAGTCAAATTTTGGACGAGGGTATACAAGGGAAAATTCATGATTTTTCGAAATAAATTTTATGGTAGAATATAATAAAGCCAAACAAAATAACCATTTTTGGCTTATAAAGTATATGCTTAAACGGTTGCTATCTCGAGTTACAGTCCATTGAAGTTGAGTTTTTGTACACTTTAAATGGATATAGCTTTATAAATAGTGTAAGAGCTTAATCAGGATGTTTGCTAGATTTATTGTCTCCTTTATATATTTGTTTTGAAATATTATTCTTTGAGATTGCTTTAAAATTGCAAGAGCTATCAACTAAAAAGTAGAATTTGTGGCAATTTTCTAGGTATTTTAAGGTGCAGTCTGCATAAAACGGAGTTTGATAATTTTGACCCAGTAATTCGAGCTCGATTCGATATATAGTAAATCTACTCTTTGAAGGGATTTTTTGATACATTCTTTAGGGCAGTCTTGTAAAAAGTAGGCATATAAAACGAGCCGAGCCTGCTGTTTTAATTTACCGAGCTTTTTTTGAGGTTCGTTGAAATTAAACGAGCTTAAAAAAAAGATCAAATGTGGCAGAAGTGGTTTATTTTGTATGTCAAGCGACAAATGACTAAAGTAAGGCAAACTTATAATGTTTAGTAATATTATATCATTTACTAATTGTCATAAAATGTAAATAACACAAAGCTCGTATCTTTCGTACGAGCTTTTTGAAAAGTAGTCAAAAGCTCGTCTTCCTCAAACGAGCTTTTTTGAAAACTCGACTCGAGCTCTCGTGTAGTACAAGGCTCGACTCGTCTCACGAGTTTCGATCAAGCTCGTCGAAAGCTCGGCTCGTCTTTAATGGTTGTTTATATATACAGAATAAAGATACTAGAAAATAAAGTTAAAACTAGATATATTTATTGAGTATATTTTGTATCAAAAGATGATAAACTTTTTAACAAGCATTAAGAAACAGGGTATTTATAGTTTTTTGGAAATGTGGAATCAGTAACAGATTCTATAACAGATTGGCCAAACCAGTTTTGACAGTAATAACATTGCACCAAGCTAAGTATCTATAGTATTCATGCTTGACTAAATTTAGAGAATAGATCTTCTTTTCAATTAAATAACGCAACTCGAATTTCAAGGACAGATTCGTGATTGGATCATCCAACACATTTGTGCTACACGATTTCATCATAGCCTTCATGTAACATAACTAACTGTAATAAAGGTAAAATGCATCATTATAACCTCATTCTTCTTACTCTAAGGATTATAACCAGCTAATACTTATTTGAGAACTTCTACTATTGATGATGCTATATAATCTAGATGCACCCGACGCAGTCTATGTTCTAAACAATGGTTAGTAAAAAATATTCTAGCATACGCACTACGCACTACGCACTACGATCATCTGTATGCTCTCAAGAGCACATGGTTGTACTCAAATGTGGGCATCTCAGATATTGACCAAAAAATCAATTAATGAAAGGTTATAAAATAGTATTTTCAAATATAAATTCCTTTTACTTGGTTAATCACAAGTCTTTTTTACTATAAAGGGTCATTATGTACGTCGAATATTTTGAAAGATATGGGTTATTCAAAGTTTCCAAGTTTTGAGGCTTCAAATTTGATGTGGCCGCAAGTACATTGATGTCCTTTAAAAAGAGCATTTATTTCAGTACTTTAATTAAGTTTGATGTTCGAATATTTCATTATTATACACTATCTCTCGGTAAATATAATACCTGCAAATCGAACCAAAAACTGGATAACAGAACAGCTGTTCATTATCATCATGTATGATCTATCAGAATTACAACATTCCAAAATTAGAAAACCTTTGACAGATCTGGGAAGTTCTATTGTTCCGTAGCTGGTTCCTATTTATAAGGAACTAACAATAAAACATAGCTTATCGCAATATTATCCCTGAAACATAAAATATTGCATCTCTACACATTTATCAATTAATAATAACTTATATTAAAATATCAAATGGATCCCTGCCCATTAAATTTTATCATTTATATCCAATAACTATATAAAGCCCTATTTAACCCGTCTTAATAAACGGTACTTTTTACGTTGACTTTTTTTTTATAAAAGTCTTGATAAATCGAAAAGGTATGAAATTTAGATCTTTTATAATCCTTAGAGGGTTGAATTTTTTGTTTGCTTCTAGTGTGATTTATATGTATGCTTGTGCATTATTACCAACTGTAAGTGTTATATCTTATTATTTTTTTATTTATCTCAAATAATAATATAAAACAATTCCTTTAAAAATCAAAACTAGCACTTTCTGTAATTGATTTGTAGTTTGATACACTTCAATTTTTTTTTAAAAAAAAAGCAGTTTATGTTCTGATGCATTTCACCATTTGCTTACAATGAACGTTGTTGGTATTTTACGAAGGTTTCAGTTCAATTAAATCAGTTATACATTATTAGATAAATTGATTTATCGCTATAACAATACGACAGTCTATTATTATATATTAAAAAAGAGTATTTAATAATATAAGCTTATGAAAAAAAACCAGAGCATTTTGCGTAATATTTACTATGAAGAAAAAAATCGCTGAATTGTCTTAACTGTGTCGCATTCAGTGATTTTTTTTATAGTGGTTTTTTCCTATTTTTATCATTTTTTAAACACATTTTTAATACTTTTTGAGTACATTTTGGACGTTTTTCCTACAATTTATAAGCTCATATAAGTCTATGGATGTGCCCATGTATGCCACTTTTTGAATGCTCTCTCATGAGCAATATTTAATGCTGCTCGTCAATATAAGTCGAGAGAAAGATGGATTGAAAATGAGGAACCTGGACAAGTAAGCCTCAAATATCGATGTGGGAAATTTGGATTGTTTTCAACGAGGCGCAAACTGAGTGTAGCCACTGTAAATGGGATACGGTCTATCAATACTTCTCCTGTACTCTCATAAGATATAGCTTGTGTTCATCTCAAATTTTGTATTGATCTTGTACCTTGTTTCACAATTTACCATAATAATATTGTGGTACTGATTTGGAAAATCGTTTTTATTAATTTAAATGTTTAAAGGAGTATATATTATGTACATATGCTTTTATATTTCAAAGCAAACCTTGAGTATCATACAAGAAAAACAACTTACAAAATTAGATTATGGATTATTCAATGCGTGAGGGGAGCGAGGTTCTTGATGATGAGACCCAGGATCGCTCATCACTCTTTCAATGCTTGTCATGCCTTGAGATATTGGAGCAGCATTACTGACACTTTTCATTTCTTCAGCAACAACTTTTTGTTCACCAGTACGAGCATCAATACCAATAACTTTGTTTACTTGATAATATGCAAGTTCACCAATTTCAGCAACATCAAGACCATCAATTTCTACTTGATGATCAACACGAAGCGAAAGACCAGGTATACGATTCATGGTGTACAAGATAATATAAGTTACAAAAAACGACCATGCTGCACCAGCAGTAGCTTCAGCCAATTGGTGAGGTACTTGGATCCAATTTTGATTTATCCAACCACCAGGAATATCAGTTGTTCCATCAAGCCCAGCAATATAAGATTCAGTAAAGATACCAGTTAAGATGGAACCAATGTATCCACCTACACCATGGACTGCAAATACATCCATGCTGTCGTCATAACTCATGCGATGCTTCATTTGTACAGCAATATTACAGAAACAAGAACCCAAGAAACCCACAGCAACAGCTGGTGCAGGGCCAATGTAGCCTGAACCTGGTGTAATAGCTACTAAGCCGGCAACAGCACCAGAACAAAAACCAAGAGCCGAGAATTTACGATGAACACGGTAATCAATACACATCCAAGTAATAGCACCAACAGAAGCTGACAAATTAGTAACTAAACAAGCCATAGCAGCACGAGTATTTCCTGCAAGAGCAGAACCACCGTTAAAGCCAAACCAGCCAAACCACAAAAGAGCTGTACCAAGCACTACATTAGACATATTGTGAGGTTTAAAATCTTCTCCAGCATGACGTTTTCCGAGAATAATAGCATATGCTAAACTACTAAACCCACTAGTAATGTGAACAGGAGTACCACCAGCAAAATCTAAAGCACCTAATTTAGCACTCCAACCATTAGCACCCCAAGCCCAATAAGCAACAAAATCATAGACTAGCGTTGACCAGATAAATATAAAAATAACCATGGGTAATAATCTTCCTCGCTCAGCTGCAGAACCGATAGCTAACGCAGGAGTTAATGCTGCAAACATGCCTTGAAATGCACAAAATACAATGTCTGGAACATTGGCACTTCCTATTGATGGTTCATCTAATACTCCTCGAAGAAATGCATTGTCAAGATTCCCAATAAATGGTGAAGTAGCTGTTTTTGAAAATGTCAGACTAAATCCCCAGATAAACCACTATATTTGTAGATTTGACATTAGTTTTTCAGTTTTTGGGAAAATATGTTGATTTTTGGTATATATATATATGTACCTGTACGGATGCAACGACTAATGATAATACTGAACAAACTATTAAAGATAATGCATTTTTCTCTCTAGCCATTCCTGAATAAAAATAGCCAATGCCAGGAATCATTAGCCAAACTAAGGCCATGCTAAATATTGTAAAACCAATGTTGCCAGCATCATATGTTGTTATTTGTGTTAGATTAGTTTGTGTTGTATTAGATTCCATTTAGGTATAAATTAAGTTTATTATGTGTGTGTTTAATAGTGGAAAATTAGATCAAGAAAAATGTCAATTGTGGAATTAAATTTGCATTTGATTTATATATACTTTGTTCGTCTTTTCTTATCAATACCCAACCGGAGTTTAATGGTTTATCTTTATCAGCAAATGTCCATATTTGACTTATCTCAAATCCCGAGGAAAAGAAAAGGCAATAGAATGGATGGAACTATAAAAAAGTAGTTTGGTTTTATTTTATTGGTAGTTTCAATTCAATATGCTCAAGTTATGCATCGTTTATACAATTCTATATTATAATACAAATTGTATATACAGAGGGTAAAGTCCAACCTGCATATTTAATGTAATTAATGTAAATATTGTTTCTTGAATGGTTTAATTGGGCCCTCACGACAGACTATTGAAGGGTTTCTAATATCTTCACCTTTACCTCAGTTTACACATCTGTAGTCAAGAGAAATAGAAAACAAGATTTTCAGCCTATTTTTTTCCGATGTTTCTTTTCTCTCTCTTACTATGTTTTCCTATGATAGCAAACAATTCCTACTTCAAAACATTAAAATTAAATTTTAAGCGTTTGATAGATCACCGTGAATAGGTTTTCATCATGTCTATTTGATTAGATTTTTTTTTTTTTTTTTTTTTTATAAAAAAAAAGTGGCTGCGTGCGATGTTTGAGATGCTACATTTTAATTGAATATCTTTGACTTGATGAATCATAGGAGTAAGATCTAGCCCCTCTTTTCTTTAGCTTAGAATGTAAAGAATGTCTGAGGTATTTGAGATTCTAAACTATCTACAACCACAGTAAAAAGCTGTCATCGTGTCCATTCATGTTCATGCATAATTCATTATACAGTAAACTTTGTTGATGAGTATAGAGGACGATCCTGCAACCTGTGGGCTGCATTTATGTCAACTGTGTTTGTTAACAAGAATTTTTCTTTGTGCTGTTTCTCAAGATATACAATTTATTGGCGTTCGATTCTCATGTATATATATATGGATTTACAATAATTAACAGACAAATATAAGAAATTACAAAATGACAAAACAAAACTTATTTTACTATACACTATAATTTATTATTTCCTTGATATATTCTATTAATTTTAAGCTTTGACCTTTTTGTCTTGTTCTACAGTATTCACAGTAATTTCAAGCAATTTGTTTAATCTAGTAATCATGGATCTTGGGTCATCCAAGACACCGGCAGCACATAATGCGTTATCATAGACTTGTTCTGTCACCAATTTGGCTAAATCAGGGTTTTGATTACGAATATTGAACAAACCTTTCATGACAGGATGATCAGGATTGATTTCCAATACAGTAGGTGTTGATGGACTTTCTTCCATACGAGCAGAACCTTGCATCATTTGCATCATTTTTCTCATTGCAGGACTTTCATGTTCAAGCACTAAATATCGATTAGTGATATATTTTCTACAAAAATGATAAAAACAACTTACCAATAGCAGGGAAGCTAGCAAGTCTACGAGAAACATCTACGCCTTTAACAACTTCATCACCCAAAGTAGTTTCAATCCATTTAGCAAGATCCTTGGCATCACTATCAGTCAAAGCATGACCTTCTGTATCACGATCTTGTTGTAAAAGAGGATCAGAAGCAGCTTCTGGTGAATCAGCAGAAATAAGATCATAACCTTGGAATTCTTTCAAATGATTAACGACAAATTCATCTACAGTTTCATAAAGATACAATAATTCAACGCCATTCTTCTTGAACATCTCAGTGTAAGGACTTTCTTCAGCATATTTACGCTTAGGAGTCAAAAGATAATAAATACGTTTTTGTCCATCCTTGCTACGCTTGGCATAGTCTTCAAGACTGATCATGCTACCGTTTGTAGATTTGGAACTTTCAAATCTTAAAAGCTTACCAATCTCACGCTTGTGCATAGCATCAGTACAGGCACCTTCCTTGATGAATTGCCCATAATCCATAAAGAATTCATCGTATTTCTTGGGGTCCTTCTTGGCTTCAGCATCAAGCCATTTCAACACCTTGGAGGTCATAACCATGCGAAGGCGAGACAAGATGTTGTCTTGTAATAACTCACGAGAAACATTCAATGGAATATCCTCAGAATCAACAACACCCTTAATAAAACGCAAATAATGAGGTAAAATGCCAGCAGATTCAGGTTGAATCAAAACCTTTCTACTGTAAAGAGAGACACCAGGTTTAGTTTGTTCTCCTAATAATTCCATATGCTTTTCAGGAATATACAAAACAGAAGAAATGGAAAGAGGTGAATCAGTCTTGAAATGCAAAGTGTATTGAGGATCATCCCAAGCATTGGCAATGAAACGATAAAATTGTTGATGTTGTTCAGGGGTAACACTGTTACGATCCTTTGTCCATAAAGCTTCAACAGTATTTACTTCCTTTCCATTCAAATAAATGGGGAAACCAACAAAATTGGAATACTTTTTAATAATGGAATCCACCTCAAGCTCGGAAGAGTATGATTTAGAATCTTCACGAAGTTCAATGACAATCTTGGTACCAACAGCTACATTCTCAGCTTCAGCGACAGAGTAAGACCCCTGGCCATCAGTGGTCCAACAATAACCCTTTGATCCGGGGAAAGCAGACTTTGTGTATACTTTAATCTTATTTCCAACCATAAACTAAAAATAACCCATTAATATTTTGCAAATTATTTACAACAAATCCCACTTACAGTAGAGTAAAAACCAACACCAAATTGACCGATAATATTCTCTTTGGTTCCATTAGCTCCATCCTTTTCCATCTTTTCTAAAAATTTCTTTGATCCTGAACTAGCAATTGTACCAAGATTTGCATTCAATTCCTCCAATGTCATACCAATACCAAAATCTTGGATAATAAATTGATTCTTTTCTCTGTTCAATTCGATACGAATTTCGAGGGGTTTTCCACTATCAACATCAGATTCAACTGTTTGTGTTTGACGTAGTTTTTCGAGTGCATCAGCAGCATTGGAAATGAGTTCACTACATATTAAAATGTTTAATTGTTAATGAAAATTGATTTCACAAATTCAAATATCTTTACCGAACAAAAATTTCTTTCTCGGAATAAAGCGAATTTGCAACAATATCCAAAAGACGTTTAGTCTCTGTCTTAAATTCATGAACTTGCTCCTTTCCTGTTACAACCTCATCATCAGAAGAGACAGTGTGCTATTTTGAAATTTAGATTAAATTGTTGAATCAATTGGTACTTGTTTTTTCTTCACATACCTCTCCAACATCTGTTGTGTAAGGTCTAGTCCATAAATAATTTCCAGTAGTGTATGCAGTACCAGCAGCTGCAGTACGAGCAACATTGGGAGAAGACTAGATGAAAATATAGGGTTAAATTACACTTTTTTCATTTTGACAGGATACAATGTATAAATCTGAATTATAATCTTTTACCAAAAGAGTCTTTAATTGATTTGTGGTTGATTTACGAGTAGCAGCCTTAATTAAAGGTACTGTTGAGCGAAGCAAAGGTTTAAACATGTTTGAATAAAGAGTAGAAACAAGAAGAAACTTGAAATAACCTTTTTGGTTACTAGGGGATAGCCATGACAATATTAAAACTCCAATAAACTGCAACTCAAATGAACTTTTGACTCGAAACGTCCGGGGTTGATTACTTTCTCTTTTTTCATAACCAAATTAAAAAAATAAAATAATGTCTGCTACAAATCACTCTGCTGGAAAGATCATTAAGCATTTGATTGCAAAAAATGGACCCATGACAACACAGAAATTATTTGAATTTGTACCAACATATCCTCAACAATTTGTATCCAAGACACATTTAAAACAAAAAATTTTAAAATCACTTGAAGGTGAAGGTGTTCTCTTTAAACAAGTTCATCGTGAAACTACAGCAAGCAAGCCTAATTGGCAATGGCAATTCAGAAATGCAGAAAATATTGAAAAATACAAGAATGCATTGTAAATAATTTTATATACACATACAACAAGAAATAAAGAAAAAAATTAGATCTTTTTTTTTTTTTTTTTTTTTTTTTTTAAAAAATGACCAGGGGTTTTCTAATAGAATGAATAGTAATAAAAAAAAGGAAAAATATTTTATAGCATGTACAAACGAATAATATTATATTTAAAGAAGTTGTATGTTACAGCTTACACCATAATGGTCTGTCAAAAAAAAAAAAAAAAAAAAAAAAAAAAAAAAGAAAAAGGAGATTAGTATTGCTTTATACAAAGAAACTACAAAATTTTACCTGAAATCTGAGTAAATTGTGTATCCTGTCGTTCCTTTTCAGTCATCAAATTGTTCTCTTTGACCCAAAACTTTTCAACTCTAGGAGATTCAAGTTGAATAATGTTTGAGTTACGATCAGACCAAAAGATACGATCAATACTTTGAACTGTCATTAATTGATCCCAATTTGTCAATACAGTTTCTGCTGGAATCAGTTGGCCTTCATCATCTGTGGTATAATCACCGAATGTAACAGGATGATATCCATATTTGGTATGAACAACATCTTTTAGATCGTCCATTTTCCAAGGATGATCGAACCAGCGTTCATCTGAACCAGGACGTTTGATTACACCTGTACCACGAATTACATCAACCATTTTTGTATATTCAGGAGAACTCTCTTTGGAAGGTCTTGTGATAGGCGTATCTTTGGGATGTATAGCAGCATCTACATTCAAGTCGCCAACAATCATAATGGGCTCATTATCATCTTTGGCTGTGTCGTGTACAAAATTATGCAAAAGAGAAAATTGTGATAAACGAATTGCAGTATCATCTTCATTAATAATGTTGTTTAAATCATAAGATGCTTGAGTGTGTGTTGTATACAAATGCATTTTGCGAGTAGCATTTAATTCTATAAGAGCATGGAGAGCACCTTTAATTGAAAGCCTAATTATAACAAGATTTTAGCAAATGGAATTATTGGAACCAGTATAAACTTACCAATCACTATGCTGACCTCTAGGATATTCAATAATATTTGATTTTTTGATAGGGAATCTAGATATCATCAAAAGACCACCATCAACACCAATATTCCATGGATATTTACGAGGTGATTCAATATGATAATTATAACCCATTAATCTAGCAGTTGTAATCAATTTGTCTTTTCTTCTAGAAGCAAATGCAAATGATTCTTGAAATGTAATTACATCATAATCCGGCAAAATATACTTTTCGATGTAAGCAAGTCTATCATCTTTATAGTCAGACCAATTATTCTTGATAAGAGGTGGACGCATAAATATATTTAATGTCAAGAAACGGGCAGTTGAATTAGTAGACTTGTCAGGAAACACAGGATCTGGATAACTTGTTGGTTGAAAATATACAGAACAAAATAATAGAAAACTAAACAGAGCCAAAGAGAAAAAGGAAACCAAAATGAGCACAAGTCTATGCTGAGCTAAAAATGAAGGAAGAACAAAACGAGGACAATCGGGTAAACGATCTGTAATTGCAAAATAATAATATGACCAACAGGAGACCGAATTCGTTGATGATATACTACTTGTACTAGAATCTGTTCTCCTGTGTCTTCTTAAACTAAAAATTGACCTACCACTACTACTACTATTGTTATGGATTGTCGGTAAATAAATAGCCTGGTGTGTATTCCATCTGGGAATTTTGCGTAACCAATTGAATGCTCTTCCAAATACTGTCTTTGCAGGTGGATATAATTCGTAAGGTGGTGGATTAGACGATGTACTAACTACACTGGCTTCATAAGAGTTTTGTGATTGAAGCCTTGCTCTATGGGGTTGATCGTCTTCTCCTTCAGATTGTGCAGGTCTTTCTTCTTGTTCTTCTTGCTCTTGGTCTTCGTTATCATGATAAGGCTCATTTGGCATAGGTATATCTACATCTTCTCCTTCATTATTATTGACTGATGGTAACCTATCATCACTATCAACAACAGGTACTGCTGGAACAGAGCTCATAGCTTCTTCTTTCTTTTTTATGAATAAAAGGAAAAAGGAAAACCAAAAGAAGGACATTTCAGCCAAGATTAAGCCCTTTTTATTAAAACTCCGGGTCGAGATGTCACTTGGAAAACAAGAGACATTCCAAATACGTTTAGTTGTGTTGCTTATCCCTTTAATTTTACTGGATGTCTCTGTGGCTACAAGAAAAGCTCAGGGCCATGTTTATTTATGCAAATGAAATGAGGAGAAAATTAAAAAAAAGTAATTGTCGTTGAATCTAATAATGGGAGATTTTTCTTCAGCTAAATCTCAATAAAAGAGATTGTATATGATGAAGTTTTTTTTATGGCATTATCAGATAAATAAACACGACTACAAATATATTCCGAAATTGTTTGACATTTGCTGCATTTGTAGCCATATTTTTAGATGCCCGTCAGAAATAAACCCTCAGTTACGCCATTTGAACTTCATTTTTTTTTAAAAAAAAAAAAAAAAAAAAAAAAAAAAAAAACAACACAAATAAGATCATATATCTAAAAAGCTTATATTGAATTGAACGTACTATTAGTGTGTATTGTAATAACAATATCGTGAATGGAAACTCTTTGAAGCTAATTTGCTGCAAAATTTCGAGAACAATTGAGGCTTCGCTGTCCTCATTATAGCTATTGTGGATGGCCACAATCCCACGCTTTTTTGATTTTTTTTTGGAAACTTATCTATCAGATATTGTACAAAGCATTATACACTATGAAGAAAAGTATTTAAATTGAGCATAAATTAATAACTGATGCTCATGAAGCCTCGACTACGTGTTTAATATTGTATGTTTTAAAAGACAAAATTTTACGTTAAATATGAATTAGGATACAATATAATTATAAGAAAAAAAATTAATCAGTTTGTAGATATTATTAAAATAGAACTCAATTTAGAGGTGCTTGAGATCGCATTTACAAATATACAGTAACTTGTTTTAGCGATTTTGAGCGACATGATGTTGCATAATATTTGTTTATTCACTTTATACTTTTTAAAAGATTAAATGGTGTTTTCTTACAATAATTACCTATAAAATGGTCTTATATTTGACTTAAAGCTGATTATAGAAAGCTCTTTATTGATCATTCATACGAAAGCAATAGATTCTGTGTACTATTATAATAAATGTTTCAACAATTTAGGTGTTACCTGAGCAGCATTGAAGTTCTAATATCACGAGATACATGATTTTTTGAAACAATAATCACTGATTTTCTTCCCATTTATCATTTTTATGACATCTATTATGTGATTAAAAATCAACACTCGGGGTGTTTTGATTACTGTGGTTTGCCATATCTCAGTTAATTCGGATTTTTCATTTAATGCACCCACATGCCGTATGTGTATAAAGCCGATGATTTGGGAGGGCTAAGAAACGAAATACAACAAAAATGACTAATATTACATTCATATAGATATGAAAGCTTGGGTTTGTTATGATACAATATGTACTTAGCATAACGAAATGTTATTCATTCTAAAAAAAATCTCTAAAAAAAAAGCTATTTATCATAAATGTATATCTTTTTTATTTTTAGAATAAACAATATATCATAATAGCCGTATAGATAATTTTACATTGGAACAGTTAAATTTTTCAGCCCGTTTAATATAAACAAAATCCTCTATATAAACATATACAAAAATTTCTAATTTCTTTCTTTCTTTTTTTCTCGGTAATTTCTATATATCTCTCTCTCCCTCCCTCTTTTTTTTTTTTTTTTTTTATGGATTCATTTTTACTAGACGACAATATATTATATTTAGCGGAAAACAGTCTTCGATCATTTACAACTCCAGCATTTATTCCAGCCATCGTGTTCAGGTACAAATCAGTATAGTTATATTGACAATGATTATAAGCAAATACTAACATGAATACATTTATTTAGTGCAGCTTCTGGATTTCTAGCTGTTGCTTTTTATGAAAAGTTTGTTAGAAAGGGCTATTTTATACCTTATCTCTATTTTGGGAATACTGCATGTATGATTTAAAAGTGATAATCGTGATTGGAAAATAGAATTAATTTTAATAAAATTAGTATTATACTCTGTTGCTCATATATTTCTTATTATATTTGTAACTGAAGATAACGTTATTGAAGAGCAGTTACAAGAAGCTGATCTTGAAGATGTTGACTTGACACATGAGTTTGCTTTATATGCTTCTCTTATCATTGCAACGCTTGGTTCATTTTTCATCAATCTAGGCTCTTTTCGATTACTTGAAGTTTGGATTCGCCGAGGGCAACGCAAAAATACACACCTTGCTTCCTATTACCTCACAGTAATAGCAGTAATTCTTTCAATAGTACCGGTTATATTTTCTATTGCTGGTGATGTCGTCTTGATTCATGAATCATCACAGGAGCATGAGATGTCTGAACAAGTCAGAGTGGCTTTAATCTTGAAGCTGATAGGCGCAATATGCAATATTGTGCTGGTGTTACTGTACATTGTTTTATGCATTTGCTACGCTTGGTCTGCGTACATATCTAATACTTGCGAAAAAGCTATTAGGAGAAAAATGTCACAAACAACACTCGTGCCATCAAAGCCTACTATAGTAGATCAAACATTTAATCGAGTTGTGAGTTTATTGTTAATTCTTGGGATCTTAATTTTACTGCGGTTTGTATACGACTTTTATATAGTAGTGGCCATCATCAATCTGGGACCTATTTGGGATCTATATACTTACTTGGTTTTGGTTGTGGCTGATGGTTTTATTTTGTTAACGGTAGCTTATTCTTCAAGCTTAACACTTGTTAAAGAACCAATTGTGGTAATGTATACAAGTTTTTCAATATTTTGAGCATTTAGTATTTGGCACTAATAAGTATAAAGTTTGCGAAGATGCAACAGAAATTGTTTAGGAATTATTATAACTCTAAAGAGGAAGTAGTAGATGGTTCAAATTTATCTTTAAGGCCACAAGATCGACGAGAAGTGATTCCATTATCCCGTTCTCCAATAGCTTTGGAAGAAGAATATTCTAATAGATAATAATTTTTATTATACAACATCTTGCTGTAGTATAAACCCCTTTAATTATACCAGAAAAATTTATGTAAAGCATTATATTAACTAATTAATAAATTAAAATCGTATGAATCAAAAACATTCGCGCTTGTATGATATCATACTACATTTATAATTATATAAGAGCATCAACTCTTTTTTCTATCAGCAGTTACCAATGTTATACAATAAACAAAAATGGAGAAAATCTATAATTATTTCTACTGCATATTCTTTTACTATGATCGACCATCTAATAAAGCAACTTGCTTATACCATACAATTGATAAGCCATTCTTAATCGGATGTCAAATCTATAAATAAACAATAGTTCAGGAACCGAAAATTAGGTCAATATCAACTGAACCATGCTTCTAGCAGCATGGTATTCCAGCATAATAGTTTGTACAAACTTCAGGATTGTGTGTAGTATTTTGATATTTTGTAGTCGAAAATATCCAAGATGCATAGTAATGGAGCAGATAATTTCTCATTCTTCAGATTGTTTTACAAATAAAATATACCCACTATTTACTGATACTATATCACGTTTAGTCATGATATTGTAAATTTTCATATTTAAAATTATACCTCTATGAAAGCTTATACCATATAACTTACTATTCGAAACATTTATTATCATATTACTAAAATCTGCCAATACTTGTAATCTTAAGCCACTAGATTTTAATTTAATGTATAGGATCATCTTTTTGCATTGATATATCAGACCTACTATAACCTGTTGTACTATCATCTCCATCGCCCATCTAATATCAATGTAATATTTTTAAAATTTCCAGAATTTTTTAACAATGCTAAATAAATTTTGATTTTAATAGTAGAAAACATATTTGATAAGCAATAAGCAATATGTTTATTTAATTTTGAATAATTTCAATCCAGAAGTTTTTACAGAATGCATAAAAGCTAGAATTAGGTAGGCTCCTTTTAATATTTTTTGCCAGTAATTCCTAATATAAGATGGTAAGTATCTCGATATTATTTATGTGTATGTAGCTTTGTTAAAAAGAAAAGCATATTTGTATATCCTAAGTTACCTAATAATTTGTAATATATTTAATTCAATTCTATATCTATAAGTATTATGTATTTGCTGCCAATTTTTATTAAAGAGTTCCCAAACATTCAATAAAAGTTTATTTACTTGTTGCAAAAATTCTTTATATTTTTTTTTAGACCCTGTTTTGGTAATGTTAAATGATGTTCGTTTATATATCATAATTCACTTTTCAGTACTACAAAAAATTACGTAGTAAAATCTGTATATATTAATGAGGATATCCTTCTCATATTGGTATTTTTTAACTAAGCAGAATTAAGCGTGTTTGGCTATCTCCATAGGGTTTTATAACCATAGCAACCAATAGCATTTTACACTGATTTCAATACAAACAATTCTCCAGCATAGTTTTGAGCGTATTAGTTAAAATATATAATCATTATATATCTACAAAAACAGCTTATCAATGTACTCTAGACATTTCAATCGCATAATATAACAGTAATCTATATTTTTGTGTGGAATTATCAATAACATATTTTATATATATTTAAAATCCAATTATCTTTATAAATGTATAAGTTCAAAGTTTCTAACTGTTATTTAGTCCCCATATAGATACTTTTTATAAGAGTTCTCAATGTATTCTTCGTATTACTTTATTTTATCCTAAAGCTTTATAAATTGGTTCCATTATACCCTTGGTAGCATTATTACTTTATATATCCTTTATTATCGTTATTGTTATTGTTATTATTATTGTTTTCTTTGTTACTGTAATGATTGCTTATCATTGCTAAGTTCTACATAGTCCTTCTTGAGGTTTTCCATTAGGTAGTTGTCCAAACCTTTCAAACCAATTTTAACCGCTCTCGATTTTGACAAACAATGTATCATTATATTAGCAGTTTGGTTATACACTTGTTTTAAGAATGGACAGCAGATATCTGTAGTTAATTCATTTTCTCTCATCAGTACTGCGAGAGATTCAATTCCAAATCGCGACTTTTTGTTAAACTCAAGAGTTAAGCAGACTAATGACCTGATTACAGTTTTTTTGAACAAGGTAAATAACTCTTCATGTTCGCCTCTTGCTATGAGCTTGTGGACTGTCTCGCAGGTTTGCAATGAGTTTTGACAGCCAACCTTCATTTCGTCTAGATCAAAAATAATTTTGACATCAAATTTCTCCCTAAATAACATATCCTGCTTATAAACTGTTGGAAGCTTTTTAGGTGTTCTTATGACATTATTTTTTACTGTAAAGTCAGCCATTTTGATTGGGAATTCAGCTGTTTCGGATAACATTTCAAATTAAATAAACAAAAAATGTAAAACAATCTCCTATAGTGGTTTAAATAAGAAAAAAAAGACAATGAGAAAGTAAAGAAAGAAAAAAAAAAGACAATGAGAAAGTAAAAAAAGAAAAAAAAAAGACAATGAGAAAGTAAAGAAAGAAAAAAAAAAAAGACAATGAGAAAGTAAAGGATAATAAAGAATCTTTCCAATTATTAAAAATATTAGAATCTGTATCCAACTCGTACTGAATATCTCTTGTGAAAGCTTTGTAAAATTTTCTGCTTATCTGCTCATTCTCTTTCTCCAATCCCAAATTATACACAATCTCTCGATTTTCAACTTCACTTCATCTACAGTCTCATTTCGTTGTTGCGCTAAATCTAATTCGATTCACCACATGGCATTCTCCAATTCAGTTGGTATAAAGAGGAATTATTATTATCATAAAAATACAATACGTGTTATAGAGTTATAAAAGAACTATCATATATGATAGTATTTGATATGTGTTAATGGAGCAGGTGGCTCCTCTATCATATTTACATAAACTCTGAAATACATACAATCTTTTGTTTCATAACTAACTAATATTGATGTGTTGATACTGTAATCATTATTATATAAATACATTTGTAACTGAATTAAAGATAGTGAGATCGGTAAAGAAATTTTGGATTGTGGAATGTCAAGTGTTTATGTAAATGAGAATGAAACAATTACTGTTCGTCGTAAAGGTTACGATTATGAGGCTCCAAAATAATACATCAAAGCCTGCAGTGACTTACAGCAAACAGCAATTGGCTAACAGAAATACGACAGATATCACAGAGAAATCCTCTTGCGGGCCAACATTAAAAGAATTTAAAAGATGTTTAAAAAAATTATGCACTGATGATAGAGTAGTTAACTTTATTGATTGCGGCATTCGTTTTTATTTAAAATGAATATATTGAGAAAGACTTAATGATCATTTGTCATATTATTATTTTGGTAGTTCAAAAATGCATACTTAAGTATTGTGCGAAAGGATGGTTTCCTTGGTAAACCATAATATGATGTTACTTTGTGGTGAGACCTATAAAAAAATAGAATTGCCTCTGATGTTTTCTTAGGAATTTGCTAATAAGGATGAAACTTGTTACCCCATTTTCATCTTTAAATGCTACTAAGTAAAAAAAAAACCCCCTCAGGAGAATCAAAGTTTTATAGTGGTGTAATTAGGCACAAGACTATTATACACACTTGTACGTTCATAATTCCTAATACTGCAGTTGGTTTTTTTGTTTCCATCATTTCCACGTATATAAAAGTTCCCTGGTTTTTCTGTGAATAGAAATTGGTTACTGGTTGAAATTTTTCCTGGAAGAAGCAGGGATGCAACAATCACATCTGCAATTTCTTGAGATTTTTGAGACTGAATTTTTGATACATGATACATATTGTATATATATACTGTATATCACTTTTTCTGTAACCAACCCCATGATAAACGCTTTTTAGTATATACTTTAGGTGCTGCTAAATGAATATGAACTGGTCAAATTATGTTGTTACCTAGTTCTAAATTTACTCTAGGTTTCATGAAGGACTCAAAAACAGATAAAACTCTCCGCTTTTTCTTTAAAAACTGAATTATCCTGTATTATTTCTTCACTCTTTTTCTGCTTCTTTTCATTAGATAAAAACACAAAAAAAAAATTATTATGCCAATATGCCTGAGATGTTTAAATTTAATCAAAGACAAGTATCCAAAATATTCTATAATTTTTGCAGTTGATATAACTTTGTCAGTGCTAATGTTTCAGGTTTTTACGGGCTTTTCAATGCTAAAAATTAAAAACTTTGAGCCTTCATATCTCTAAGAAAAATAAATCTATACCAACAATTTTTCATTATAAAACTTACTGGCTTCGTAGTTCTCTATAACATATTTAAAGATGAAAAATCCTGGGCACATTTTGTCCTCTTTTTATAAATCTTTTATAGCAATTTTCAAAATACTTGTTAAATTGAGTAGAAAATTCTTTTTATTTTTATTATAGATCTTGGTGAGCTCTACAAGGTCAAATTTAACTTTTAAAAAAAACATTGGTTTTTCGTAGAGATATTTCTAAAAAGGTGTAAAAAAAGAATATTCTCGGTTTTGCTCCAAAAAGGGGCCAGCATACCCTGTTGTATCCCACCAAGTATCATACTCTATCGCCTTCTATAAACAATCAATAAATCATACAATTCTTTGATTACTATTTAGAACGTGAAAGAACAAGTCTGGAATCGGATATAAGATATAAGAAACGCCTAGTATTATTAATTCTCAATTAATTTGTTAAGAGTACTATGTTCTTGAGATAGTTTAGTAGGCTATTAGAAAAAAGTACTTTGGGATGGATAGTGGTACTGTATTAATAATGTATTTTCAATATTGCTTTCGATAATACTTACTATGTATTAAGGGTAATTAATATTTGACAAGCAGTATTAAGAAATATTGAAGGTTGTGTTTTAATATATTTATTTGATTAAATTATTAAAATAGTGTAGAAGAATAAAACAAATATTTTCATTAATGCTTTAATATCTGTTTCTGCTTGAGTATTTATATGATTAAATACCGAAACAATTCATGCAGCCACTTTACTGCTATGTAATGTGAATCGTTTCATAGAGTTAGGTGCTCCATGTTTTAACTGATTTTAGGCAAGTTTTGGTTAATGAATTATTCTTAAAGTTTATAAATAAAAATACAACAATTTAAAAAGACAATAATGTATTAGCTTTTCCAACTGTATATAAAAACTAAAAGAAGTTTGAAGTTTATTAAGATATAAAAGTATGGGTCTTTTATATCAGTTCATTATTTACTACTGAAAATATAACTGTTGTATCCACAGTTCTGTGTAGTTACCTTGGTTAAGATTATGGCACAGTTTAGTAGGACATGTTCTGTATTGCTGTGTAATATGTTATAAAGCTCAGTTAATATCGTGTAATGTGGAATTACGGTACCACATAGGTTTGATTGGATATATAAATATGTACTTATTTAGATTAGTCTTAATTAAAGAAGTTTGGATATAAAAGAGATGTCTTCCATCTTATAATAAAGTTCTTTAGTTTTTGTGTGTGATTTAATTCAATCAGTTCCTTTATTAAATTATACATTTTTTCTTGCAACAATCAATCTCTATCAAGACTGATTACTGATCCAAGTAAGCTGTCACCCTACATGGACGCTAAAATGAGTAGGTAGTACCCATATCTCAGATATTAGCTTCCGAGAGTAATGGTGCATTAAATTGCGCAAAATATAGACATAAAATATATGTGCAAGAAAAGTGTATAATTTAATAATGGAACTAATTAAATTAAATCACACATAAAAATGAAGAGAATCTTCATTTAGCATCAATAATCTGCCTTATCTATATACGAACTATATGTATTATAGTTACAGTATATATCGAGCTCAAATTACTGGGCCAAAATTAAACTCCGTTTTATGCAGACTGCACCTTAAAATACCTAGAAAATTGCCACAAATTCTACTTTTCAGTTGATAACTCTTGCAATTTTAAAGCAATCTCAAAGAATAATATTTCAAAACAAATATATAAAGGAGACAATAAATCTAGCAAACATCCTGATTAAGCTCTTACACTATTTATAAAGCTATATCCATTTAAAGTGTACAAAAACGCAACTTCAATGGGCTGTAACTCGAGATAGCAACCATTTAAGCATATACTTTATAAGCCAAAAATGGTTATTTTGTTTGGCTTTATTATATTCTACCATAAAATTTATTTCGAAAAATCATGAATTTTCCCTTGTATACCCTCGTCCAAAATTTGACTTTTTCGAAGAAAGCTAATAACTCTATGAAAAATAGCGCTAGAGTGACAAATAATAGCTCAAATAATAGATAATTTTTTGCGTTATTTTTCTGTAATATTAAATTTAAAATTTTAACATAAAAGTATCTTTAGAATCACTAAAAACTGATTTTTATGTTTTTGCTTTTTTTGCAAAACTTTTGGTGGTAAGCGTTTTCAATAATTATATCGTTAGATGCAAAATTAAATTTCACACTGAGGTTATTTAATACAGCTAGCTAGGTTACTATATGCTTTTGATGTCAATTTTGCATTTTAAATTTTAAAAATTGCTTTTATCAATTTTTTCATCATCAGGAAGTTTTTATTTTAAACTCCCGCCACACCTGAGATGTATGAGGATTTACAGAAAATTCAGAGAAAATTCGAAGAAATTCTTATTTTCTGCAATGCAATGGTATGTAGGGGATGTTTAAATCGAAAAATATAGTAGTTACGAATGGAATAACTCATTGTAAATTGAAACAAGGTAGTCAAAAAGTTTTTCAATTCAAATACTTTAATTGAATTTACAAAAGTTTCTTGTATACTCATGAAAAATAAGGAATTATATTTATTAAATTCAAGGAGAAATTTTTTTTAAACATCTTTTTATTTGTATTTTAATTAATTTAATCATGCAATATGTTGCACGACGATAGTGAATTTCATTATATTTACAATATTTTTTTTCTGCTGTAGCCTGGTATCTTATATCAAAAGATAATATTTAAGAAAATACTCTGTTAAAAGATTCATTTTATTAATTCATTGATGCTTCATATTTATATGTTTTCTAAATGGCTAATTTGTCGGGCCCAGCTTGTACTAGGTAATTTGGCTGGTAAAATCCGGCTCGATAGCAATGCTACTTCTAGCGCTGATTCACATCACCGCAATTACTTTAACATCCCCGAGCTGCTGCGAAAATGAGGAAATGAAAACACGCACATTTTTTTAGTTACTTTTTATGATATGAAGCGTTTCAGATATCGTTTAAAATTTTTTATAAAACCAAAGAATGGTTTGAAATTGGTTTTTTGAAGTTTCACTTAATGCGCAATGGATATACGAATAACATATTTTGTTTTAATTAGCTAGCAATTGTCTTTGAAAAATTAAAACAGAGCTTTAAAAACAAAACCTTTCATTTTCTGCTTGAAAAATTTAAAACTTTGAGCCTTAATATCTTTACAAAAAATTAAGATACACCAGTACTCTCTAACGATGAAACTTACCTGTTTTGAAATGCTTTATAACACATTTGAATGCAAAAAAATTTGTAGCATTTTTTTTAAAAAAAAACTTTTTTTGGCTGTTTTGTAGTAGATTCAAAATATTCACTATATTGATTAACGTACTTTTTACATATATGTCATAGATCTTGGTGAGCTCTGTCAGGTCCAATTTAGTTCTTTTCAAAACGTTAATTTTTCATAGAGATATTCTCAAAAATGCTTAAAAAGAATACTCGGGTCTCCCTTAAAAATAGACGAATACTGTATTTACTAATTTCAAATCTTATTTCCTCTACGAAAACTAACATTAAAAGGTTCATTGATAGCTAAGCCGATAAATAATTTTGCAGTGAATTATTTCAATTATTTAGATTTAAAACATGCTTAAAGAAATGGTGTGAATTTTTTTTTTAAAAAAAAGCCCGTTGTCTCCTTTGCGTTTTACACAAAATTCATTGCGAGACATCTGTTTAAATTCTATTTAGATGGACGCAAATTCTAAAACTTTACAAAAGCCATTTAGTGCACTAACCCAATTTGGTTTGAAGTTCTGAGGTATTAGAAATTTTGTTTTTTGAATTATTTTTCGATCATTTTTGCAAATCGATTTTGGAAACTAGCTAACATAGGTTATGAGTTGAACCATGGACTATGATTTATTATAGCTTTTCAACCAGACAAAAAATGTATAGATATATTTCGATTAATCCTATTGTTTGCCTCTAAAAACCCGCTGATAGTTCGCTATATATATCTTTAAAAAAACTTTTGAAGTTTTTCCAAAATAATAAAAAGCAACATAATTTTTTTTGAAAATGTTACAAAAGATCAAGTTATACTTTATTTTGCTTGATATGAATTTTAAGTTCAAGCAGTAACACTTAAATACAATGAGTAAGATTTGTTAAAAAGCCGTTCTATCCTGTAGTACGAGCACTACAACAGTACATCGCAACAGTGTTTCAGATATATTGTTGTATTAAATGCTTTGAGCTTACATATAATATGTAAAAGATGTTGCATTTTGATGTTGATACCATCTATCTACGAGTATACGTGTATACAATTTATAGTAGTCTTTTCTTTCTTATTGTTGGTCATATATATATATATATATATGGTAATTGCTGTTTTGATTACACAAACATCTATCTGAAAAAATAAGCAAATCTTTCATTTCCTAAATCAACGATTAAACGAGATGCCAATCCTGTGTCGAATTCTGATCTATTACATACTAACTATTCAATTGATGCGCATAAAATACTATGTACAACTGTAGTAGCTCAAGTATTATAGGCTATTATGGCTACTGCAACTATAGATTTAATAACGTCATTTAAAGCAAATTACAATATGTATTCATATTGTAACCTTAAAATGGAAATCCACAACCTTTTTGAGATATATGGCTATTTAATCTCCTTCCAGCTCCTTATTTTAAGTCTTACCTTTCTCCTTTGTTGTGTATCCTGGAATCTTTTTCTTTTTTCTCTTTTAATAATAATAAAAAAAAAATATGCAACAAGAACCAGTTTTCATAGAAAGAGATAGTAATACTAGTAGCAATTCGACAGACGATGATAATTCATTGAAACCATCATCATATCAATCTAGTTATTCATCACATTCAACAGATAGCGATCCCGTCAAGTGTTACAATAAAATCAAAAGACAAGGCTCAAGAAGCTCTGTTATACCAGTCGAAGGAGGAAAGGAAGTCAAAACAGGTACGCTTTAGGGATAAAATAGAAAATGAATGTTACTTATAAGTTCAACTAGATTCTGGTACTTGGCTACAGCATAAAAAACATTTTTTCATATTGAGTAGTGCAGGGAAACCAGTATGGACTAGGTAAAAGAAAAGAAATGTAAAAGGAAAAACTAGATGATACTAACTATGAGTTATTGAAGATATGGAGATGAATCTCGGTTATCTTCACTTATGGGTGTAATTCAAGCCATTATATCTTTCTTTCAAGATGGCGATGATACTATAAAGTAAGGATATAAAATATTTGCAAACAATCAGGGAGTTAATTTAATGCTTTGTAGGTCAATCAACGCTGGGCATCATAAGTTTGTATTTTTATTGAAAGAACCCCTTTACTTTGTATCAGTTTCTAGAACAGGTGAATCTGATAGTCAGGTAAAGTTTTTATTTAATGATATTTCCTTTTTCTAATTGCTGTGATATAGCTCCGTGATCAATTATTGTACTTGCATAATCAAATCATTAGTGTTTTAACAGGTGTACAACTAACTCGAATTTTCGAGCAAAGAGTCAATTTTGATTTAAGAAGATTATTAGGAGGAACTGAAGTTTTTTTAGATAGTTTAGCAACATTATTCAACAATGACCATAGTTTCATGTTGAGTGGATTACAATGTTTACGTTTGAGTAGGTCAGTTAGAGATCAAGCTGGTGGAATTTTAACAGATGGAAAAGTCAAGAATTTGTTATATGCTATGATGGTTGCAGATGGAAAATTGGTTACATTATTGAGACCAAGAAAACATAGTTTACATCCCTCGGATCTTCATTTATTATTCAACATGTTGACAGGATCCACAACATTCCATACAGCCGAAGCTTGGACACCACTTTGTTTACCTAAATTTAATTCAAGAGGATTCTTACATGCTTATATTTGCTATATTGAAAAAGGGATTTCGATTGTAGTTATCAGTACAGACAAAAATAATTTCTTTGAAATCAGTGAATGGAAAACCAAGATAGTAGAAGTAATGCAAAAAAATGCAGTGTTGGAAAATGTGAAAGAAGCATCAGATAAATTATATATGGTGGAAGAAATTCAAATACCCTCTTTACTTCATTTTATGTATAAATCCAAAGTTCATGTTCAATTTACTACACCTGGATTCAGTGGATCTTATACTAATGATATCAATAGAAGAAGATTATTTAGACTTTATCAGCATGTATACGATAGAATGCATCATAGAGCAAGACCATTAAAACTGTATTATGTAAACAGTGATAAAGAGATTTTGTTGGGATGGGTAAGCTTATTTTGCAAGACTTTATAATGATTTTTTATTGATTTTTTGTTATATTTATAGATTACTTCATCTTTTGAATTATACGTTGTATTTCCACCAAATACACCAAAGCCATTAATAATATCAAGCTCTAATCAATTGTTAAGATGGATAAAGAAGAACGAAGATAACCTTTTCATTCTAAATTCACCCGTATTTTAAAACTTCTCGTCACCCTCTTCCTTTTCCCTTAAATTCATAATTTCCAATTGACCTTTACCCTTTGATTCGCTTTGTAATAAATCATTGATAGTACGATATTTTCCAGGATCAACTAATGCAACTAATTCGATTTCACTAGAGCCAGAATCTTCGTCTTCAATTGATGTGAGCAAAGGTATAATTTTTTCCTTCAACTTTTTGGTTTCATTTGATTGAGGAAGAGTGATTCGAATTCTCATTTGAGCACGTTGAATGGGTAATAATTGCTTTTCTTGTAACTGCTTGATAACATCTAATGCCTGTGATTTGGTACTGCGTTTAAGATTCACACTTAAATGTAAATCTTGCATTGCTTTTTCGATCATGGTAACAGTGTACGGACGTTTTGTCTGAGGGTTTACACAATTATCAGTGACAATATTAGCAATATCCTTCCAAACAGTTTCCAGTTGATCAGTTCTTTCCTTTTCTGCTACTTGAAGTTCGCCCTTCTTTAAGATCTCTAGAATGACAGGATCAATTTCTTCGGTTTTAAAACATTTTTTCAAATCCTCTTTGCTGGCTGCTTGACCTTTTGATACATTGATGAAAACATTGTGGATTTGTAATACTTCATCCAAATCGGTTTCACTGTTTTGAAATAATTAAATATAATACTAATAATCATTTGATTATTATACTGACACGTTACTACGCCATTCCATTACTTTGTTCTTGTAGCAAGCCAACTCGAAACGTTTGCCACCTTTACGAAGACGAACAATAGAAACATTTGTGAGCCTTTTAACAAAAAAGGTTATTAGTATATACACTTAATTTTTTGAATAGGGGCATTACTTGATTTGAGTATTAGGTTTCTTAATAACCATTTTGTATATTTGATGTATTAGTGAAAGAAGAGACTATAAAAATATTTGCTTTTCTAAACAATTGTTCCGACGAAAAAAAAAAAAAAAAAAAAAAAAAAAAGGTCATTTTGAATTACTCATCAACCGCAGCATTTAGTACAAATATTCTAAACATTACAATGAAATATTCAAATGAAATGTATATCACATAAAATTACAGGCCTTGGACTATGATTTTCCCGGGAATTATCGCAATTGTACATCTTTTGATATAAACAGACTGCAAGCAAATCTATGCTCATACAGTGAAAACACAAAAATGTACACAGAAGCAGTGACTTGTTTAGAAGGCAACATGTACGCGAGCTTCTTGCTATTCAATTAAACAAGTAGCGAAACATCAAGGGATTCATTTAATATTTTTCCTTTTCTTTTTGTAATTATAAAAGGGTTTATTTTCATTTCTTTTTTCCTTTTATTTACTTGAAAAAAAAAAGAAATAAAAAGAGGGTAAATCTGATATTTCACAGTTGACAAATCAAAAAAAAAAAAAAAAAATCTAAAAAACGAAAAAAAAAAAGTTTCTCCCTGTTTTTTTCTAGTTGTTGATCAAGAAACCATATTTAAGAGCATCTTTCTTTCTCTTTTCTTTTTTCTTTTTGATACTACAATACACTTGCTAAATTATGCGTATACCAAATACTATTTACGCCAACATATTTTAATAATCTTATATCATCCTGTATCATAAAAATCCAACACAAATTTTTTATTATTTGCAAGTTCAAAATAGAGCAACTTTTAAATACGACAAAAAAAGTTTAGACTGTACAAAAAACTTATATACAAAAAAGAACTTTTTTTATATCTAATAATCCAATATTCATAAAAAACAGAAAACATCAAAAAAGGAATATGCCCTCTGGAAAGGTAAGAAAAAAATTCTTTACTGTTGTTGTTATACTAAATCATTCACGTAATTCAAAAAGAATCTCGATCAGATCTTAATGCCAACACTTTGTTTTGGTGATATTAGTCGAGATGAAATCAACACTGTTCTCAACATTGCAGGTGTATCTTTAGCTCCTCCTACAAAGGTAGTATTACAACATTTGCTTAACATATAAAAACACGTCATTGACTTTAATCTATAGACACCTTTTGCTACAGGAATTCAACGTAAGCGACCTGTTATTATCAATACCCCTATTATCGCTGAACCAAAGAAACAACCCCCTCCTCCTTCAACGCCTGCAGTGCAAAAGGCAACAAAGAAATCAGCTCCAACTGTGGAAAAACCAGTATTTGTTGAAGAAAAGAAGGAAATCCTTCAACAACAACAAACTCCAGTAACAGTTAAACCCCAACAACAACAACAACAACAACAACAACAACAACAACAGCAGCAGCAACAACAACAACAACAACAACAACAACAGCAACAACAACAGCAACAACAACAACAACAGCAACAACAACAACAACAGCAACAAAAGCCTGTGTCAGTAAAGAAAGAAACAAAACAACAAGTTCCTACTATCAACAATGCTGCTCAATCTTCTGCTGTAAATGCTGGACAAACTACAGCTCCAACTGCAACAACTGCAACATCTCAAACTACTGTGGAACCTCCTTCACCTCAACCTAAAGTAAAACCACCAGGAAGTTGGGCATCTTTATTAAAGAAACCTGATAATGTTAAAAAACCAGCAACAGCAACTGCACCTTCAGCTAATGGAGTAATTACAAATGGAAAGAATCCTGCTATCAAGCCTAGCAAGCCTGCATCCCCAACTCCAACTATTGTGCCCAAATTTACAGGTGTTGCAGACATTATTAGTAAATATGAGCCAACATATAATGCTCCTTTACTTCAACCTCGTGGATTGATTAACAATGTTAATACATGTTTTATGAATGTTGTAAGTATTTTTTTTTTTAAAAAAAAGAGAGACCAAAGATGGAATATTACAAAGAGGATATTGACATTTATTTATACATTTAGATTTTGCAACCACTTTCTCATTGTGCCCCCTTCTATAATCTTATCAAAACAATCAGTAATCAAGTAGCTCACAATATCAAAAGTAAAACTCCTTTATTAGATTCAATGTAAGTTTGTTTAGATTTTTTTTTTTGGTGATGTCAATTTAAAAGCTAAACGGATATATTTAGTATTGAATTTATCAATGAATTCCCTTGTGAACGTCTTGATAATATGGAAAAGTACGGAGAACCATTTGTACCAGAATATGTATATAATGCATTACGTGAACAAAAGAAATTCGATACACTTCGTGGTCGACAAGAAGATTCTGAGGAATTTTTATGCTTTTTATTAGATGGTTTGCATGAGGAAATGACAGCTGTTCTCAAGGAACAACTGGATAAAAAGGAAGCAGAGGTAGCAGCTGCTGCAAAGGCTGCTGGTAATGATGATTGGTTAGAAGTGGGTGCTAAAAACAAGACAAGTAATTTGCGTTCTACTGGATTCCAAGAATCGCCCATCTCCAAAATCTTTGGAGGCAAAGTTAGATCTGTCTTGAGATGTCCTGGGGCTAAAGATTCAATCAATTTAGAACCTTATCAATCTCTACCCTTAGATATTCAACCTGACAACGTGCATTCTATTGAAGATGCTATTGCTAATATGACTCTACCAGAAACAATGCATGATTACACATCACCCAAGGGCATTAAGGTAGATGCAACCAAGCAAGTATATTTGGAAGGGTTACCGCCTGTATTGATTTTACATATGAAGCGATTTGTATTTGATAATGTTGGAGGTGTTCAAAAACTCTCTAAAAGAGTCAATTATGGAGCTAAATTAACCATTGATCCAGAATGGATGGTACCAGCTTCTCGTCCTACAGAGCCAATTACATACCACTTATTTGGCTGTGTTTATCATCACGGTACATCTGCTGGAGGAGGACATTATACTTGTGATATCCGAAGACGTAACAATGAATGGCTTCATATAGATGATACAACTATCACTTCCGTCTCTGAGCAGGATGTCTTGGTTACTGAGGACAATACCCGTACATCCGAAAAAATACATGCTGGCCAAACAGCTTATATATTGTTTTATGTCAGGTCATCGTAATGCAACATCTTTTGTTCCTCTCTCTATTTTCCTCCCTCTTTTATCTTTTTTTTATCACCTCTTTTTATATACTCAAAATACATCAAATTCTCATTATAAAAAAAAATAATAAAAATCTGTTTTAAAATCTAAGCATTCAATTATCATAGAAGTAGTGGTAGAAGGAATAGCATCCATGATGATTGTTACATTATTTAAAACCCCGATTTTTCAATTATTTACACTTCAAAGGATTGTTTTATGCATTTGAAGCTAGCTACTCAAAAAATAATTGATATATAGTGTTTTCAGGCAGCCTATATATTTTGATATATTTCTTATTAAGACAAATTGCTTTAAAAAAAGTGCAAACGAAGTGCAGTTTGAAATAAGCCAAGATTTAGTAACATCTAATTAAAATAGCAATAATACGTTTTATCTAAAACCAGCCTTTGTTAACTCAGAAATAATAAGGGCAAAAGATATGCAGCGCCTAAAAGTATGCTTCAAATTATAGTTTAAGATATTACTTGCTTTTGTTCATGCGTAAAAATTCTTTAAAAAAAAAAGAAAAAAAAAAATATCAAATATGGAAGCTGAAATCGAAAAGAGGAACGGTTTCCTTTGGAAAGCATTTCAACAATGACTACTAGTGGCTTAAGGTAACCTTTCGAAAGAGCTCCCAGTGACCGGTAATCCCTTCCTGAGTAAGTAATGGATCCAATTACTACATGTAGATTTTCTTTTTTCTCTTTAAAAAGTTTTTAAACATCTTTATATAAATCAAAATGGGAGGAGTACACAACATCAACAAAAGTAATACATTGATAAATGCATTGAAAATGATTATATCTAACATATTTATCAACGTTTTTTTTAGTCAAGGGACACTCAAAAGATCGTAAGGCTCGTATTGCAAAGAGCGCCGCAAAGGCCAAGAGACCCACCAAGCCCTCTGTTACTACCAAGAGAGTTGTTACAAAGAAGAAGCAAAAGCAACTTGAAAAAGCTTTAAGAAATGTAAGAAAAAGATGGGATTGTTTGATGAAGTTTTTCTTGTTTTATTGACATGTTTTGATATCAATTAGGAAAAGAAACTTTTAGCTTCAAAGGGTTTGATTGATTACGAAGAGGATATGAAGGACGTTGTTCTTCCTTCACCCGGTAGACAAAGAGTAATGACTGCATGTATTCCTTCTGATGAAGTTTTGGCTGCTGCTGCTGCTGGACCTGGTACTACTCTTGGTGGACCTCAATAAATTATCCATTCTTTATAGTTTCATTTATATTCTTTTAACATTGTAGATATCGTTTTATTTTGATTTATTAATAAAAAAAAAAACAACTCATTTCTTTTCAAAATAAATCAGATAGCTGTCATGAGGGTAAAGTACCCGATTTTGACTGTCAGTAGGTACATCTTTCAAAATTGTATCAATTTTAACTTTTAATGCTTCTTGTTGAGGTGCATCAAGACTTGCAATATAACTTTTACTGAGTACTCTTCTCCAGATATCTTGCTTTGGAACCCAGTAATCATGTTTGAAAAGGTCAGATTGATAAGGCAAGGAAAACAATGATTTGGCCTCTTCTGTATCAAAAACTTGATGCCATTTCATTTTACGGAATTGTGGAACGGCTTCATCAAATTTTTCATAACAACTAATTTAATTCAGGGGTAAAAATGAGGAAATTTGATAGGTATAAAATTGTTATTTGAACCTTACTTTCTGAGCTTGGCAACCCATTCACTCCTGTCGCCGCTTTCTAAATTCCATGCCAAAATGCCATATCCACCAGGCTTCAATACACGATGGAATTCCTCAAGAGTTTTGACATCGTCAAACCAATGAAATGCTTGGGCGACGACAATAGCTTGTTGAGATTCATTTTCCACGGGGATGTTCCAAGATGTGCCTTCCAGACAAGGAACACCAGGCACTACCTCCTTCAGTTTGTTACGCATGTTCTCGACAGGCTCAACAGCAGTGACATCAAAGCCTTTAGCAACAAGAGCTTTAGTCATTAAACCTGTTCCAGCAGCCAGATCAATTACAGCTGATTTTTTAGGTAAAATTTCTTGGATTCTATTCAAAAGGGCCTCGGGATAATCAGGTCTTGTTTGTGCTAATAGATGTGTATTAAAGACAAATTTATATTTTACAGGACGTCATTTATTTTACCATAAGCATCTGTTTGCAAATTGAACCCTTTGGAAGCTACAGCGTGAACGTTTTTGCTTGTACTACTATACCCACGCACAGCATGATTAGTTGCTCGGGAAAACATTTGAAAAGAAAAAGAGAATTTGTAAATTGCTGCATTTCGGTTCTGAGCGCGGTTTTTATATGAAGTTTCTGTAGTTGCGGAGTCATGTTGTTATCCCATCTATTTTTGTATAAATTAACCTTATTTGATATTGTGGGTACCCTTTTTTTTATAGATTGCCATGGTAATAAAGTCATTTGGGCGAAGTATCTGATAAGTTGAGATTGCAATGGATCATCAAAAGAGGTTTCTTCCGGAAAAAAGATTGCAGTTTTAGTGAAACGATGGAAATTCATTTAAGTACACAATAAGATTAATGCATACGAATTTGGCCAATAGATTTGCTAATCAAAGACTTACTCACATCCCATACAAAATTGCAGATCAAATAATTTCCTGCTGTCTGCATTTATAATAGAGATTCTCACCCCCCTCTTTTTTGATCTAAACTTTTATAAATACAAAATGCGTTTATATATGTAAATATTTACATTTTCCTTTATTTCCTTTATCTTTTCCTTTATATAAAAGAAAAATGAGTAGTAGAAAAAATTCAATCATTTCAACTGCTGAAAATGTCACAAATTATGATTCAATAGAACGAACACCTACTTCATCCACACAACTGGAAAAGTTTAAAACCATTGAAAAGAGATTAGTTCGAAAGATAGATCTTAGGTAATTTGAATTGATAGTTGAAACGTTCGATATTTACTTAAATACATCTAGGTTGATCCCTTGGTTGTCTGTTTTATATTTATTATTAAGTTTAGACAGAAATAATATTGGTAATGCCCGTTTGGGAACATTAGAAAAGGATTTGAACTTGGTAGGCAATGATTATTATACTGCCCTGACGATTTTCTTTGCCGGTAAATTGAATAGAATTATGAATACACGGTATCATTTTATTTACTCGAAATTTTATGGCAGGTTATGTCCTTTTTCATATCCCATCAAATCTGGTTGTTAAGAGATTAAAGCCATCAAGATGGATTTCAGGTACAATGATTATGTGGGGTATTTGTTCTCTTTGGTAAATACTATTCGTATTTCATTAAATCAAATAAAATAGCTAACGCCAAAGTCCTTTAGTCAAGCATTTACACACAGTGCATCAGGTTTAATTGTTTGTCGATTCTTTTTGGGCGTATTTGAGACAGGCGTTGGGCCTTCAACGCCTCTATTTCTTTCATTTTGGTATCAGAGAGAAGAGTTAGCTACAAGAGTAGCTATTTACTTTGGCTCTAGCTCTGTGGCTGGTGCTTTTTCAGGCGCAATTGCTTACGGTGTTCTGAGTACTATGGAAGGGGCTCACGGTATTGCAGGATGGAGGTATAGTAATGCACATTTGAATAATCTTTAATTAGTTACTGATATATTACTTTTCAAGATGGCTATTTATTGTAGAAGCCATTCCAACCATTGTTCTTGGATTTTTGAGTTTTATCGTGCTTCCTGACATGCCTGAAACTGCTGGTCGTTGGTTGACTGCAGAGGAGAAAGATGTAGCTATACAAAGAACAAGACAAAGCGGCAATACAGATGAAAGCGCCTTTGATAAAAAGCAATTTTTTGCTGCTTTAATTGATTATAAAGTCTGGTTTTCAGGTATATGAATGAATACATTGTAGTTGATCATCACAGATACTCACAATTATGTATCAAGTTGTAATTTATATTGGTTTAAACATTGCGCTTGCTAGTTTTGCTATATTTTTACCAACAATCATTCGTGATATGGGTTTTAGCTCTTTGAGCGCACAGTTATTGTCAATTCCTCCTTATGTTGCTGCTGGTATTCTTGTATTTGTAAGTATTTCTGTTGTTTGCTAATTACATAAAAGCTAACATCTTAATTTAGTTTGTATCTTGGAATTCAGATCGTACACTCCAACGTGGATACCATATCATGGCAGTGTGTGCTCTTGGAGTTCTCGGTTACATCTTTTTACTAGCAAGTCTTAATGTAGGATTGCGTTATACAGGTGCTGTATTGGTTGCTTGCGGCATCTATCCCATTATTCCGTTGACATTATCTTGGGTATCTAATAATCAATTAGGACACACTAAACGTGGTGTAGCCATTGCTATGACAAGTATGATTGCCCAATGTTTTAGTATGTTAGGAACACAAATCTATCGTACCGAAGATTCCCCTCGTTATATCAAAGGCCACGTCGTTTGCGTCGTTTTCCTTGGATTAGCAGGTCTCTCTGCTTTTACGTTAAGGTTCTTGCTGTCTCGAGAAAACAATAGAAGGGATAGAGAGTATGGTGTGCCAGACTCTAAGGATATGTCTGGTATTGATATTGAAGGTGTTTATGATCACCACCCTCAGTTTAGATATGCTTTATAAACAGCTAAATATATACTCTATAATTTACTACTTAATCAATTAATAAATCTAAGTGCTGTACTAATTCAAAGCAACGAAATTTACCATGTATGAAAAACTGAGTGCTTGAGAGTTGAAAACTGATTTATTAACATACATTGATTTTATGGACCTCGGAATATATGAAAAGTTGCGTAAATATACTCTTTACCTAAGGAACACATATCGATAATCCGCATATTGCGCAATACATTTTTTGATGTACAAGAAAGATAGACTAATAAATAACTTGTGCTCAGTATTTTGATTTGAAAAATACTCTAAATAGACATACATAGGGTACAATTATATCACCAGTCGTGGTTTTGTAATTTTAGAGCAAATGGATATGAACATAAAGAGTTTCTCAACCAATATTAACCTAAATGAACTTAAATTGCAGACCCAATTAGACCTTGAGAGCATCCACATATATGTCAGAAATTGGTTTATATAAATTATCTTTAGTTATTTAAATCCAAAATCTGCCGTTTTTTCTAATATTGTATAAAGTTTCTAATAAACCCCCCCCCTGTGATTCGACATTGGGTTTTGAAATAGCACTAGATTATGCATAAAAAAAGAGAATGTTCACTTGTTAATTTTGGGGACTACTATTGCTATATATGCTGGATCCGGCTGCCTCATCACTGTTTCTGATTTAAATTTGTCTGCTAAACCGCAAACTACCATAAAAAAAGATAATTTCTAATACTACGGTTAACCAGCAAATTATAGGAATGCTAAAATTTAAATTCTCGACATTGTTACAGCTGTAGTATCTTTTATATCTAAATAAACCTTATCTTGTTTTTATTGTACAGTTGAAGAACTAATTAATTACACATTCATTTATTGTACTCTTTTTTAAATATATTAGCGCAAATCCAATCCTTATATAATGTACCTTCCTTTAATGAGTTATTGATATTCTCCCGGAAATAGAAGAGTTAATACTAAAATACTGGCACATTGCTGAACATTGACTGAACATTGACCGAATTAGCCTAAAACTGGTTCAAAAAAATTGAGTACCTAAATTGAGGTGCTTATTTTTTGTAGTCACAAGATGGGTCTCACTGGAAGCAGCTCTGTCGTTTTTGTTTCACCAAAAAATATAGATTTTTCGTTAAGATAATTAAAACAATAGCTCATTTTACAGCTTGAAATCACATAACTGAGGCCCAAAAACGATTTGACAAATCAATCCAAAAATGATCCGAAAAACAAAATTATCTAATATCTCATGAACTGTACATTTGGTTGAGATATGGTATTAAATGGTTTTTTTAAAGCTTTAAATTTTGCATCTAAATAAATAAAATTTGGACAAATGTCTCACATTAAATTTTGCATAAAATGCGAAAGAAATTTTGAAGGTTTTTTGAAGATACACGTCATTTTTTATATAATTATTTCAAACTTAGATAGTTGATAAAGCGCGCAGCAAAATTACCTATCGATCTAGCTATTGGCGAACGGTATAGCTACGTTTTTCGTAGAAAAAAAAAAAGATATTTGTCGATTTTTTTTTCAAGTCCAAAATTTGGAATGAGGGTATACTCGTCTTTTTGAAAGCGAAATTGAGGATATTCTTTTTTTACGCATTTTTGAGGATATCTTGACGAAAAATTAATATTTTTAAAAAAACTAAAATGGACTTGATAGAGCTCATTAAGATTCACAATGTAGGTAGAAAACAGCTGCTGCTCAATTTAGCAAATATTTTGAAATCTACTACAAAAAATTCAAAAAAGGAAAAAAAAAAGATGTTCAAAAAATTTTTATACTTAAATATGTTATAAAGCGCTTTAGAACAAGTAATATTTAATTATCAAAAGTATTGTTATAGCTTAATTGTTTGTGGAGATATGAGAAGAGCTCAAAGTTTTAATTTTTGATAGTAAAATGAGTGTAAAAATCTGAAACATTAGCACTGAAAAAAGTTATATCAACTGCAAAAAATAGAATATTTCCGGATACTTGCTTTTTAAATTAGAGCTGAACATCTCAGCTACATTGGTATATAATCTTTTCTTGGTGCTTTTTTGTGAAAGAAAAAAGTAAAGCAGGAATAAAAAGTGAGATGCAGTTTTTTTAAAAAAAAGCAATGAATTTCACCTGTTGTTTTTGAGCCTTTTGTGAGGTATAAAATAAATTTAATTATAGTATGTTTAATGCGACCAATCCATATTTATTTAGCAGTGTCCGAGTGACTAAGGTATATCCTAGAGAATCTTTAGTATGAGGTTAACTATTATAGGAAGAGGCAAGTTTCGATTTGAAGATTGAAGCCTCTGAAAATTCAATTTTTTAAAAATTCAGTTATACTGTATTACTCACAGAAAAATGTCAAATCCGGTTTAACTTATGAAGTGGAAAATTTGTTAAAGCATCACAATTAGTTAATAAAGTTCGTCAATTAAAAAAGAGCATACTATAACAGAACAAACAAGATATAATTTTGAATAGTGGATATATATTCATCTTATCTGAAACATCAATTCTAAGCTGAGAGCTCAGCATTTGAAAAATATAAACTGATTCATATTATCTCAGATTTTATGGAAAGTTGAGTAAATAGGCTCTGTGTCGAGTCTTTTGACCAATGCTAATTTATTTGAACTCAAATTGTAGGTCCAGTTATATATGTTAAACATGTTCTTTGGGCCGAGCTTAAGCAGTAATTAATACTCTGTTAATAATTGTCAATTCTATGGCTAGTAAAGCTCAATCAAAACCAAAACCAATGAACTTCTCTGCTGTTTGTATATCAAACGCATAAAAAATTAACATCATAGCACAAAACAACCACTCGCCCAGTTGCAGACCGTAGTACATGATAGCGTTATAGCAGTAATACCATCTACTGGCCATTTATTCTCCTCTTAACTAAAAAAGAAGTATGTACTCTAGCCAAAACTGGGAGGACATCGCACACAAAAGAACGTACAATACAATAAACAATCCATAGCATGCTGGAATTAACAGTCTACTGACTCTTTCAAATGTACAAATTTTTCATTATATATCTGTCAGTTTAGTTTCTATGCTTCCAAGTATGCAATAATAGGCAAGTTGTCAAGTAATTCAATGCCATGCTCCTTAATCCCTTAATCATAATGACAGCGTCCTTTAATGCTAAATGTATTCGGAATACATATATGGTCTTGTTGACAGACTGTGTTACATGATGGTAATACTGAAACATTTTTTTTTTTTTTTTTTTTTTTTTTTATTGACGATAATAAGGTGTTACAATAAAAATTAAAAAAGTACTTGTTGTGATTCTGTTCTTTCCTGACCAAGATTGAAAACCTGTACTTTACATAAACTCAATAATTTATACATGACAACAAATTGTAGTAGTAACGGTATAATAACGTATTTATTGATTTTGATATGCATTACACTTAAGTTTATACATTTGCATTGCATAATACAATTAAGGAAAAATATGGAGGAAAAAACATCTCATATATATATATATATATAAAATATCGAAATCGAAAAAGTTATGCAGCCCAAAGGAATTTAATCATCATCTTCAACTTCTGGTTGCGGATATTTCTTTGCAACTTGATTCATTTCATCAGGGTATTTTACAGCTAATTGCTTTTTAATTCTTCTCAATTTGACAAATACATCGTTAAGGTCGCCTTTCACTTCTTTTAGTAATTTTGTATGTAATTCGAAATGCTTGTGAATGTTGTGATAACGTGCTTGACTGAATTTATTAAATGCTTCTAATTTTTGTTGTGTGTCTTTATATACCAGCAAACTTTTATAAATTTTAAAAAAAACTATTGTTTATACATAAAGAAAAAAAAAAAAGAATTCTATTACCTTTCATCTTGACTTTTGATGATTTCTTGTATTTCTTGATCATTTTTTAATTGCAATAATTGATCTGAAAGTTGGTTAGGAACAGACATTTAAAAAGAAAAAGCTGAAAGACGACAAACAATCTAGTCACTACTCAAACGAATGAAAAGCTTATCTGTTCTGAGAAATATGAGGGGCATAGTGTATAGGTGTAAACACACACAAATAAAAATTTAACCTAAAAGATCAAATATTTAATACGCACGCACACAACTTATATATTATAGAGTAGCCCAATTGAAACAAAAAGAAGCTTCTTTGTGTATCCTGTTTCAGCAACTTTTTTTTTTTTTTCCCATCTATTTTTTCAACAAATGTTATTTTTTTCCACCTTTTTTGTGAATTCCTTTTCGGAACGGAAGAATATTATCAATTTCATCATTTAGAGAAATGTGATGACCCATATGCTTTTTTTTTTTTATAATGATTGAATTTAATCATGTTTGTGTGTGTATTTTTATTTACCTGGTACTACATTAAATTGTAACAATTCGGAATCCACACTTCCGTAACAATAAGCCTGCATGTCAAAAAGAAAAAATAGAGGGAAAAAACTTTTGGGGTAAAAAATAACAAGAAAAAACCTGCTCTAGAGCATATTTATTGTCGTGAAACTATGATGTACATGAAGATTTAGTTGATTTTATTATATAATTTGCCCCTTTTTTAGTCTTTATTTTTCCTTTCTTTTCTCTTTTGCTTTTTTTATTTATTTTCCCTATTATACATATTTTTGTTTTTAAATTCAAAATGAATGGCCTTATATCCTACATTACAAGTTGGATTGATTTCATATTATATCTATATATTCATATAACTTCAACAATAAATGCAGTGATAGTAGTGGCAAAAAAAAATGACCAACAACAATCAAATTTAACCAATGCAGAGGAAATCATTTTAAGGAACCGACGTCGAACTAACAATTATTCAATGCATTTACAGCAACAACAACAACAACAACAGCGAATTCATAATTGTTTTTTGTCATCAAAGAAACCTGTTTTTGATAAAATTCCTAATGAAATCCTCATCATCATGTTTGACTATATGAATACGGCTGATTTATATAATTGTTCAACTGTATCAAAACATTGGAATGATTTAGTAATTCCAATTTTGTGGCGCTCACCCGTACCAAATAAACCCATCCTCAGTTGTTTGCCTTCATTTGCGGCCATGGATAAAAAACACCGCATTAAGCATTCGCATCAAAAATCACATTTATCCCCTGGATTTCCTATACATATATCACGATATGGACATGCAGTCAAGTCTCTTGATTTATCTCAAATCGCCACTCATGTTACTGATTGCACAATTCGACATATTGTACGTTCTTGTCCTCAACTTGTCAGTTTGAATCTATCTCATTGCCGTCTTATTACGAATGAAAGCCTTTATTATTTAAGCCGTGCAACTCAAATTGCCAGTCAACTTGAGGTATTAAGCTTACAAAATTGCCGACAAATTACCGATATTGGATTGAACCATCTCACAGCCCAGTGTCATGGTTTACAAACTCTTCATTTAGGTGCTTGTCCTCGTCTTACGAGTGATGGAATTATTGGCCTTGTGACAGCATCCGGAAACACCATCCGACGACTTCGTCTTAGTGATTGCAGCCACATGACAGGATCCACACTCCATACAATTGCTCGTTTATGTGGTCCCAGACTTCAATGGCTAGATATTGCTCGTACCAAGGCCATAAGACATACAGATTTGGAAAATCTTGTGCATATTTGCCCCAATTTAACTCGATTAAATGTATCAATGAAGAAGCCAAAACCCCTTTCCGAGTTGCATGATCAATTGAACCGAACTAGAGAACATTTATTTCATTTACATGAAAATAATATTGCAGAAGAAGACGATCAAGACCAAGAAGATTCAGTAAATCCATTGAATGAATTAATTGAGCTTTTGAATCAGTTTAATATTCAAGCCAATTTAACAGAAGGATCAGCCCAACATCGACAATTATTATTGGATCAGCAACATATTCGAGATCCAGTTTGCTTTTCTACAGTGGAATCAATTATATTGAATTTAAAGAAACTTGAACATTTGAATCTATCTCATTGGAATTGTTTAAATGACAAGGCAATGCATATGATTTCAGTACATGCTCATTGTTTGAATCATCTAAACTTGATTGGATACGATAGTGTAACAAAGAGAGGGTTGAAATACCTTTCGGATCTTTGTGAAAGAAAATCAACCTGCATCACCTTGACTAATCATATGATATCCCCAGCAACATTTAATTCATATGAAAGTGATTCTTCTTCATGCTCATCCGATGATAGTCGTACTAAACTGATGCCTTTAAAGAAAAAAAAGATTGGATATTCCAGATCGATTTAGAGGCGAAAAGGAAGAAGAAGAAAGAGAGAGAGAGAGAGAGAGAGAGAGTGTGTGTGTGTGTGTGGCAAAGGGCTTAGAATCACCCTTTTATTGTATTTTTACCAGCCCATTTATTTTATGTGTATATATCATTACCAGCAGTTTATTTGCCTGCAGTAGAAGTCTTTTTGTCACTTACTATTATATTATATTATATTATTATTATTTGCTTTTTCTAATCTAGTTATTTATCGTTATTATTATTGTTTATTCGTTTCATGCTTAATATAAATACATATTTTAAAATCTGGTTTTATCCTTTTTAAATGTGCACTTTCTACGTAATTATGTGTAATGACAACATTTCTTGCACATGTTGCTGGCCCAATGAAATATTTATAAATGTTTATCGTCAAGTACTAAAGCATCAAAAGAAAGGGCCATATTACATGAGAGGCTTATTTTTTTTTTACATCTATAATACAAGAGAATCATCGTTGATTCAATTTGTATAATCTTCTGGTACGAAAATTAGTACTGGATATATTATTGCATTGGTTAGTTTTACGCTTTTTTAAAAGCACAGGCCATGTATCGTAACACTTATTTCAGAGAGTCTTTATAAACTGCTAGAGACATGATATTTCATGCCATTTATGATGAAACTAACTCCTAACTTCTGCTTCCTCTTGTGGTATTTTCTTACCGATATTTTTTTTTCTTTCACAGAATTGAATTCTTCAATTCTATTTTTTAAAAATCTAAAATATCAATCGGAATTGCTATTACTACAGGTAGATTAATCACAATAATTCTATAAATCCAAATTGTTGTTCTATTATGGAAATATTACAAGAGTCCGCGGTTTCTTATTATAAAACGGTATAATTTAGATACCGTTACCGTCCTTTTGTTATATGCGATTGGTCGACAAAACGGCAATAGAGCACACATTGCCGCGAACATTATTTTCGTTCCTGTGATCCATTGTTAAGCTACAATGTTTGAGTCATCGTCTCGGCTAGTTTATGGGACGAAAATACATAATTCTGTCCCGAAAAATTTCGAAACTCTAAATCAATATATATATATAGATCAACTTGACGATCCTTTTTTCTGTCTCATTATTACTATTATTATTACTATTAACTATTATTATAAATCATCATGTCAATTAAAGTAGATATTCTTGTTAGTGGAGCAGGTCCTGTTGGACTATTCTTTGCTTACCAAATGGCTCAACGAGGCCATTCAGTTTATATTGTTGATCCCAAAACCGGAACAACAGATCAAAGTCGAGCTATTTTGATCACTTCGCGTACATTGGAAGTTTTGGAGAGTAAAGGTCTAGCTGCTGATATTCTTCGAGAGGCTTTTGTCTTTTGTGGTATGCGTATGTTTAAAGGCGGTGTTATTGTAAGTAACTTTTGGTTTTTATATTTGCATATTATATTTATATAATATTTAAACAATAGGCGGGTCAAGTTGATGCTTGTGGAGATACCCCATTTGCTCACAATAGTGTGTTGATGCAAGGAAAAACAGAGGAAATTTTTGTTGAAAGATTAACAGAAGATACTGATTGTAAGGTTCATTGGGAAACCGAGCTTGTGTCTTATACCCAGGATGACCATGGCGTAAGATCTGTAATTCGTGACATTAATACAAAACAAGAGCAAGTAGTTGAATCTGTTTACATTGTGGGTGCAGATGGAAGTCATTCGAGAGTCAGGAAAGGAAATCCTCAATGGACCTATGATGGTGTTGCTATTCAAACTAAATTTGTATTGGCAGATTTAACTCTTCATGGTGCGGATGGTCAGGATATCAAGTACTTGATGGACAGAATGAATGTCTTTATGACAGGAACCGGTAAGTAATTAATGTTTTGGTGTAAAAGAAAATGTGTTCTGATAAGCAATTGTGTCCTAGATGTGCTGGGTATGGTTCGTCTTAATCCTGTTCATGCAAGTGAAGATGATTCTCATGTGTTTCGAATCTTTGGCAACCTGGAAGCTTACTGTGTTAATAACGTGGATCAAGATAAAGTCAGTCATGGTATCGATAAATCATCTGAAGCACCACCTACACTTGAATTTATCGAAAAATGGCTCAACAAAGCAACCGCGCCTCTCAAATTTGTAGCAAGTGATATTATTTGGGCGTCTTACTTCAGAATTAATGAGAGAATTGCTAATGGATTTAGAAGGGAGAGAGCATTTTTAATCGGAGGTATACATCTGTGTTGCTCAATTTTCAAGAATAATCAATATCTAATTTATGTTTACTCATAGATGCTGCTCATTGCCACTCACCTGCTGGAGGACAAGGCATGAATTTAGGTTTACAAGATGGTATGTTTTGTGTATTGTGTATATATAATGGTGCTTCTAGTTCTTAATATATTACGTAATAGCTCATAACTTGGCATGGAAAATGTCAGATGTACTTCGAGGATTATCATCTGATCCCGAGAAACTTCTTGATTCATATAACCAAGAGGTAAAATTATTGTTGATTTATAATATATTTTTGAAGCTAACATTTTTAATAAAGAGAGAACCCCTTGCTAAAGCAACAATTGAATCTACAAGCAATACCACAAGAGTTGGATTACAGGGAAATGCACTTTTTGCATCCATAAGAAATACAATGCTGGCTGTGGCTTTCAAGTTACCCCAGGTTAAAGAAATGGCATTCAAAACAACAATGCAGGTACGCAAATAAAATATACACAATTTATATTTTTTATTAACGATTTTCTTTATTAGTTATACGTTACCATTGATCCCAAAGCATCAGACATCATGAATCAAACATCTGATAAAGGATTAATAGAATCTGGAAATTTCTTACCAGAGACTAGTACTTTAAGAAAGAGTTTCGTAATATCAGCAAAGAAGCGAAGTCGTCGCATTGAGCGCCATACTTTACGAGAGCTCTTGATAGACAACGAAAAGTACACAGTCATTTTTGTTGCTACTTGTTTGCCAAGCACAAAGCCCAATTCAAATTTGGTCGAGAAATTCTGGAAAGATACAAGATCCAAACCTGTTCGTCGACTCGTAATTCAGTCTGCCCATCACTCCAATTTCATGGCTAAATTACCGGAATATATATCAGATGAAGAAGCATCTATTGCAGAGGAATCATTTTATTCGGAAGAAAGAAGTGATCTGCCTAATTCTGTTTGTAATCGGGTTGGCCTTTATCCATTAATTACATCTTACTTTGCTGGACAACAACCTCCTAGTGTTGTGCTTTTTGTTCGCCCTGATTTGTATGTCTCTCATGCTAAATTAGTTACAAACGAAGCAGAGCTTAATACAACTTTGGAATTCCTCTCAACATTGTACAAATAGCTTTTGAATGAATCATATAAATATAATGTACGCTTTTAACATATAAAATAATTTAAATAAATAACGTTCGATTGCCTACCACTCATTCTCTAAATTCACTTATATTTCCTCATAATATCCCATTATAATTGTGTTAATTAAAGAAATTCTAAATAGTGATTTATGCTATATTAGCCCTTAATTTGAAGGCACGTATTAGACAACGAATTTTCATTATTTGCAATAAAAATGCACACCAAAGTAAAGACACATTTTTTTTTTAATAATTTTCTTAACACACAGTAACTCGTGAAAACTAATATTTTTAAAAAAAAAATTGTGTTTTATATGTGTAGATAATATTACGTAAAATTAAAATTTACTAAAACCAAAATTCATTGAGATACAGTAGAATTTTTTCCTTACAGTTTTTTGAAGTTGCTGCGAAAACTTAGATGTCTTTCAAAGGTGTTTAAGTTTTTCATCCAATATTGAGTCAAATTATGTCAAATCCTCAAGAAATATGTACCTTCTTTCTATAGGTAATTGTTATTTGTCCGAAAATAAAAGGGTCTATACTAGAATATAAATGTACCAGTGTACTGGCCTAATATTGACCTAAAATCGATTATAAAAATTACGCACCTAAGTTAAATTTTTACTCTTTTGGGCTCATATGATAGATTCAACTAAGTGCTACTTTTTCATTGAGTTCATCAAAATAATAGTTTACATTATAGCTTAAACTATCATAACATCATAAGTGAGTTCCAGAATTGATTTGATAGATTGATCCAAAAATGATTCAAAAAACAAAATTGTTCAATGACTCATGAACTGTAAGGCAAGTTGAGCTAGCGTATTACATAATTTTTTTACAGTTTCGTATTCTAAATCTATTTAAATACAATTGGACAAGCACTTTCCATTAAGTTTTGCATAAAATACGAGTAAAACTTCAGAGGTTTTTTGATAGTACACACCACTTTTTATAAACATGCTTCTAAGTTAATTAATTGACATAACGCACAGCAAAAATACCTATTGACTGAGTCATCGATGAACATTTTAGTTGAATTTTTCGTAGAAAAAGCAAGATTTTTTATTGAGATATGAACGCTCCATTTTTTTAATTTTTAACATTGAAAATTGCAATACCTGTAAAAATATGAAACATTAGCACTAAAAAGTTAATGCCAACAGTTTGAAATAGGATATTTCTGAATACTTATTTTTGGATTAAAGTCGAACATCTCAAGTACATCGATATATAATTTTTCTTGGTGTTATTTGAAGAAAAAAAAAGTTGAGCAGGGATGAAAAGTTGGGTCCAGTTTTTTTTTTTTTTTTTTTTTTTTTTTGTAAAAAAAAAAAAGTAGTAAATTTTACACATTTTTAAGACTTCTGTGAGATATAAAATGGATTCAGGAACAAGTAGTATGATGTGGCCAATTTATATCTGTTTTGGGGTATCTAAGTTCAAATGACCCACAGAAGCTGAAACTTGAAGCATTTATTAAGCGAAACCAGGGCTTACTTGGACCCATACTTATCAACAACCAATTTTACAATAGTTTCAATAAAAATGCGAAACAAAACCACTTACTGGTACCTCCTCCATTTAAATTGCAATAATCTGTCCCTAATTTTATCTATTTTATAATATTGATAACTAAATCAACACTGTTTAAACATCCCATTCATCAGTTCTTTGACGCATATAAATACAACAAGACAAATTTTTCTATAATTATTATTATTATTAGTGTACTATTTGTCTTCCTGAGAAAAGACTTTGTATGCATCATTCCCAAAAAGTAAATAGCATAATGTTGGCGTAAAAGCATCATTGAAAAAAGAAATCATCATCTGTATCACTTGAAGCATTTATCTCACCATCTCATTCCCAAACATTTAAAAATCCTGTTAAACATGAAGCGAAGTTGTTTATTGTACCACTCTTTTTTTTTATGAAAAAATTTGTTTTAATGATTTATATAATACACAGTATGTATCATACATTAAACAATCAACCATGGAAGCATGACCGTGTTACTTTTTTTTCTTTTTTTTTTAAAAAAAAAAATTAATGCAATGGTTTATAATAATGTACATGAAAGATTTTATTTGATATAAATATATATAATGGTAATTCAAGATGATGCTTTTGGAGATAAAACATGATTAACAAATCTTGCTAAATCATTTGAATTAGCACACTGTAATAATTTGCTTTGAATGTGAACATCAATTTCCTAATATACGCATTAAAAATAGTTAATATGACAATGTTACATTTATATATTTAAATAGCTACATACCTGTAGGACATCTACAGCATGTGGCCTTGTAGAAGGCGTTTCATCTAATAACCAAGCAACGAGACCTCTCATGTACATGGTTGGATAACTATACGTAAATGTTGGGCTTGGTTCACTTAAAATAGCAGTAAATAATTCTGTTTCGTCTTTCAATAGATAATGAGGTGGAACACGGTCCATCATTTCAATGAGTGTTATACCCAATGACCACATATCAATCTTTTCATCATAAGATTGTTCACGAATGACTTCAGGAGCCATCCATTTACTTGTGCCTAATCTCTCACGATTACGACGATTTGTTCTTGTTGCGAGACCAAAATCAGCTACGGAGAGTTGTTTAGTGAATAAAGTATCTTTAAAGCGTACCACTTACCTAGCTTAACTTCACCATTCCATCCCAATAATAAATTTTCACATTTAATATCACGATGAATGAATTGCCTCGAATGCAAATAAGCGAGACCTTTTAATGTTTCACATGTAATAAGAACAGAGTATTGCTCTGGAATACCACGTTGACAAAGTACAGCAAACACAGAGCAACGTTGCAAGTCCATTGCCATCCAAACATCTTGTTTCCATAGTGAAACTTCTCGCAATCGTATGAGATTAATATGACCTGTAGCCATAATGCGTAATTCACGAATGATTGATGCCTTGTATTCACGGTCAGGATCCAAATGACACCTTTTGATTGCCAAATACACGTTTTTCTTGTATAGATGTTGAGCTCTTACAACAGAACCATTTACACTAAAAATGTACATTCATTTTATTAAATTATAAATTCTTGTTGTGCTTTTTTTTTTTTTTTTTGCTAACCCTGTGCCAATTTCTTTAAAACCATCATATTTATTACGAGGATCTAATGAAGATACTGGTACTTTTGGTAATGCTTTTCTTATTTTTCTTTCAAATTCATTCGCTGTTCGTACAAGTGGAGGTAATTGAGGTATTTCTGTGCAATTACCTGCTGGTCGCCATGGATGTTTGGATATATGTTTTTGTAAATTTATTGTACGTAAAGTATACGTTTTTTCAATTAAGGGTTCTGGTTTGAGGAAACAATCGCTACCAAATACATTTGGTATTTCATAATATCCTGGTGATCTCCAAACCTGGAATATTTTAAGGGGTGGAGTTGAAGGGGGAGGAGGAGGAGGAAGAAGAGGAGGAGGAGGATGAGTAAGAAAATAAAAATAAAAATAACAAAACAAATAACACAAACCTTTGTATTTGAGAAATCTGTTGATTTTGTGCTTTTATTTGAATACATTGAATCTCTTCTTAAACAACCGGTAGATCTTCTTTTCATGGATAAATTCATTGTAGTCAACAATTCTGCTTGTCTAGTAGATGATTGATGATTGTCTGCTGTAGTTGATGATTTTGATTTTCTTAAATTTCCTAAAGAAACTCTTTTGTTCCCAAGCAAACCGCCAAAAGCACGCTATTATGTAACATATAAACGATTAGTTGGATTTCCATATTAAACTGAATTATGTTTTTACTCTTCGACTCTCTTTCAATGCATCAATCATTGTTTTTCCATTGACTTTATTTAATGTTAATGTAGCAAACGAATGATTATTTGTTGAATACGTATCATTTTTATTAGAATTATTGCTTATAGTAGAAGATTTGCGTCTCAACATTGTGAATTAAATGGAAAAAAAAAAAAAAAAAAAAAAGAAAAAGAGGAAACAAAAAGATAAAAAGAATAATACTTGTTTATATGTGTATATATGTCTATATATGTTTACTATACTTATAGAGATCTAGGCCAATATATACGAACTTATTGGTATTATGTAGCAATAGCGTATAGATAAAGTATAGTGGCGCTGCACAACCCCATTCAGACATACGTTTGTCCACGTGCGTGAGTGTATATTACAAACTTGTTTTTACTAATATAAAACTAATAAGAAGGGGGCTATTATATATATATACTTATATGTATGTATATCACAGTAAAATTGAATTGCCCTAATGTACCGATGATACTAGGATATAATTTAATTTAATGAGCAAATTGATATCATTTTAGTGATTATTTTGATGCTACAAAAGAAGCATTTTGCTCAGTTATATTTTATATGTTGTGCGTGTGTGTATGTATGTGTATGCTGCATCTCATTTTAACATTAGTTTCAGACTTGATCAGCAGACATTATGATACTTTGCGTGTAAATCAAACATAAATGATATAAAGAAAATGACGATCAAAATGTATATATTTATCTATTATTCAAGTGAAATAAATTCTTAGTTTAGAGTATAAATAAAAAAGTAGACGAGATATTTCATTATTCAAATAATATCTTTCATAATGCATTCAAGAAGGACTATTATATATTCAATGATGACGATGGACAATACCATTAAACTTTAAATATCAAATTTAACTTAATTCTACAAAAAGAAAGTGTCTTGTGAATGTTATTTATATAATCAAATATATATATATAATCAACTCCTGGATTTCCTTTTTTTGAGTGTAATATGATATATATTTATATATATATTTATACATGTATATAATACAAACAGATATATAGTCAAAAAGAAAAACGCACTAATAGTGTAAACATTTGTATCAAAAAATGTTATTAAACGTATAACTGTAAACATACATAAGAAGAAAAATAAAGAAAGTCCTTTTTAAAGGCATTTATCATGATAACATGTACATCAAGGGGATTGTTTTTTTTTTTTTTTTTTTTTTTTTTTTTACAGAGTGAAGAAGTGTTTCTCCTGATTTACGTGTCAAACTGACATTTTTTAAGCTGTTCCTAATTAGTAGCACAATAACAAAAAATTACGGAAGCAACTTGTAGGCTTCCATTCCGGGATTTAAAGCTTTTTTATACATGTATAAAACCTCTTTGTGCATAGAAACCCTCCCTTTTTTTTTTGTTGTTATGTTTATTGATTGAAACTCACTCATTCTTGAATATTATATTTTTGGTTTTGTAGATCCATGCAAGTTCATTGCGTTTCTCCTGTACCTTTCAGGCTTTATTTAGAAGCAGAGTTTTTATAGATGTTTTTGTTTTATTATCGGGTTGATGACCTAAGACTAGCTGAAAAATCAATTGAAATGTTGCATAAAGCCAATTGTAAATGTGAATTATCTTGTTCTATGATTTCTAAAGCAAACACTTTATCGCATGTCCATTATACTCATATTATTGAGAATACAAAAAAAAAAAATCTTTAAAATTATTCCTAAATGACTTAGAAACCATTATTTCTCTCATGCTTCTTTTGTTGATCAATTATTGATTTCAAAAATCCAAATTCAGTATCACAGAATTGTAAACGTTATGTTGTTATTTATCTTTTCTTGAATTCGATTTCTATCAAATATATATAAAGATATTCAACAATTTCAAAATTGCATTTGTTGTTTTTAATCTTAAATTAACAAAATATTCGCTTCAAAACAATTCTTTGAAGTCTTCTATGCCTTTTACTTTTCTTTTTTTTTAAATCCCCCCATCGATGAAATAATGTTGAGAGCGACTAATAAAGAGGTAAAAAGTCGATGTTTATATGTTGCTAGATATTGATCTAGTACTTATGGTTTTGCGAGCCTTTATCCTGCAAATTTAATTACCCTAATGAACTAAATCAAATGGATAATACATAAAAGTTAATTTAGTTCATGTATATTGATTTAAGCCAGATATTTCCCGCTGAGAGTGCCTTGATATCTTTATAATTTCATGCAAATGATTAAACCCAAGTTTTACATTGCTAAATACCTTGATATCTGACTTTAAAATTAAATAAATAAACATACTAAACCTTGGCACCCAATAAAAGACAACCTCATCAATGAGAAATCTGAATGAGATCAAGGCACCAGATTACAATAAATCAATCAAAATGTAACTATTATAGAATGGGGCTCATGTAATAACCAGGCTTTAAAAGACGAGGCTTGACTAAAGATAGTTGGTTGAACACAACAAAGCCACTAAGAATCCAAATTAGTCTTTTTTAATAATGAACACTTGAACATTCAATAAGAACTGATTGCTTGTGTGTCTGTGGAGAAAGAATTTGATTTTTTTTTTCCAAATTAGACACTAAATTTCTCAATTTCACAATTCTTTCTTTCTTTCTTTCTTTCTTTTTCTCTTTTTCCTCTTTTTCAATATATAAAACATGTTATCTGACGACGAGTACGATTTTCTTTTCAAATTAGTCCTTATTGGTGATTCTGGTGTAGGAAAATCCAACTTGCTTTCAAGATTTACTGTAAGTTTAATTTTTAAATCTACAACAAAAGTATTAATCATGAGCAAATTCTGTTAGACAAATGAGTTTAATCTCGAGTCCAAAAGTACTATTGGCGTAGAATTTGCTACAAAAAATATTGAAATTGGTAGGATATCATCATATACCGAGTTCCGAGATATAAAAAAAAAAAAAGAAAGCATATTGACCAAAACAACCTTTTTTTTTATATATATAAATAAGAAAAACGCTCCATCAAGGCACAAATCTGGGATACCAGTGGACAAGAACGTTACAGAGCCATTACCGGAGCGTGAGTTTTTGTAAATTTATAGCATATATGGACAAAAGAGACTAATAGATCAGTTAATTTTTTTCTATAGTTATTACCGTGGTGCTGTCGGTGCACTTGTTGTATATGGTAATTTTTTTTAAAGGGAAATAACAACACCAAACTCACCCTATTTACATAGATATTACCCGTCGAAATTCATTCCAAAATGTATCACATTGGCTTAAAGAGCTTAGAGACCATGCTGATTCTAACATTGTAATCATGTTGGTTGGTAATAAGGTTGATTTAAGCGAAACCAGTCGTGCAGTAAGTACGGAAGAAGGAGCCGCTTTGGCTGAGAAAGATGGATTTTTATTCATGGAAACATCCGCACTCGATTCTACCAATGTTGATAACGCATTTGAAAAAGTGTTTACTACTATTTTTGAAAATTTGCCCAAGCCTTCACAAAATACTTCAGATGAAAAATCGGCTTCTGGTCCTACCAATGGTGAGCGTGTTCAATTAAGACCTCCTAGTGTTCGTAGTATGTCTCGTAATAGTAGTTTGGATGAAAACAGAGAATACCGTAAAAAGGAAAAAGCTGGTGGCGGATGCTGTTAATTTTACACGATTACTTTTTAATTATTATTACTATATTATTAAATTCTTATAAATATATATATATATATATACGTCCATATATACATACTATAATTGATCTTTCATAAATGATTTACTTTCCATGGATGAGCGTCTTTCGTAACCCAATAAAAATACTTTCATTTTAAGGTTATTGGGCTTTTCAAACATTATTGACCTTTCCGATAACGACAGTTGATTTAACCAATAAACTATCATTTTTTTTTGCTGCAGTCGCTTCATATATAATATTGAAACAAAATCAGAAGGCTAAATGCATCTGTATATAACATTCAGTATACTTTATACATTATAAATGCCATTAATTTAACAAAACTGACTTAAAATCGCGCCTTAAATGCTTCATATCGGTAGTTTGAAGCCATCAACAGCGCTCAAAAGCATACCAAGCAATTGCTATCACCTAATAGACTTGTCCTAATGCATTTTTACAATTTTTGCAAATCGAAAATTTCATGTCGATTTTTGCCTTATCATACCTCATCCAAAACTCCAAATTTCACAAATCTCAATTTTTCGGGCGAAAAAACCGGCTTTTTACTAAGATATTTATTAGGAACATAAGGCTAAAATAATGATATCTTTATGATAAAATTGTTTATTTTGAGTTGGTATGCCAAGTATTTTGACTTTTGAGTGAAAAATCGAAATACAACTTATTCGTAGTTTCTGAAGAATTTTCAGTGCAGAATTGTTAGAAAAAAAATGTATAATAATAAAGCATACAAAATCACATAATTTATGTTATTACACAGTAATAGTTTTATTTTAGAGTTTATAACGTGAAAATCCTTTAACGGTTTAATTTTTTTAAAAAAATGGCAAACTGATCCTGAAATCGGGTTGTTGCATTTTACTAATTGAATCCTCGATTACACCGTATTTATCAGCTGTTTTCACTTCAGTTTCAGACTAAAAGATTATATTTTTGAACGAAGCAGACATAAAATTAAGACGAAGTAAAAATGAAATTTAGATAAAATAAAAGTAAGATTTATATTAAATGAGTGTCAAATTCACACTAGAATGAATTTGATTTGAGATGGATATATAGATTCAATCAAGCAATGTATATTTCCGGATTATCTTTTTTCTTAACTTTAAACATCGAATTTTGGTAACGTTAAAAATTGCAATAGACGGAAACAAAATGTTACCAATTACATCAAATCAATACATAGTTGTATGATACCTATCATAGATTTACTGCTTGGATACCCGGTTAGTGCCGTTGATATATTAAAAACTCGCAATGTGCATCGTCTCCACACGAAATTGTGTGTTTTTTTTTTACCTTATTTATATTATTTGGTTCAAGATTTTTTATTTACATTATGAAATCTCATACTATTAGTTTGTAGTCAATGAAGCCTGACCAATTAAAGCCCATTGTGAAAGAATAGTGCTATCAGTATGATTGTAGAGGTAAACCCAAATGGCCCGCTGGTGTTGCTCTATCAGATGATTTGAAATCGAGAATTAGAAATGGATGTGATTCATTACGTAATCATACAACTGAATCCATATCATTGAAAAGTCTCTCTGCATCCCCAAGCAATTATATTCGCTGTTTCTTATATATACTTTTAGTCTATGAAGAAGGACATAGAAATTGTTCTCCTTTTGATGTAAGATGGCTTCCATTACCCAGGTTGTTTAGTATTTCACCAAAGCCATCATGTCGGTGTAGATTTGTCAATGTTAGTGTAAATGCATTATCTTGCTTTATCAAAGAGTCTCTTCCAAGTGGTTACAAAAATCAACTCCAAATGTTTCATCGCGTATTTGATTTCGCTAAATTACATTTCAAAGAGTAAGTTTTTTTTTAAAAAGAAATATCTTTATAAAAACAAACTAACACTATCTTGACAAACTATAGCATATCTCAGTTAAGAGCAGATGGTGAAAATACAGTTTTATTCAATAATCTCGTTAGATTTGACAGATTTGAAGTCGATTTTATATTTAATAGAAAGAAACAAGAGCCTATCACTGGTGGTCATGATTTGACATTAGAAGATTTCACATATGAAGAAGTTGAAGGTGTTTATAGGCCTGCATTTATCGATCCTGGACGAAAAGCCGTGTTTACTGCTGCAGTTGGTTTGGGAGATGATCATCAAGTACGGAAAGGCAGTACTAAAGAATACTATGATTTAACAGGTTCCCACCAAATACTCAATAAAACTACAAAGGCTTAAAGATGAAAGGGGTATAACACCAATTGAAACAGATATGCCTACCATCAAAACTTGACAAGCTACAGTTCATCTTGCTTATACAACTTATATGCTGTTTCATAGTCATGCTTTGTTTGATTTTCATGGTTTCCAAAGAGCCAAGGACAGGTTCTTTCTCTACCAAGGTCGCCAAAAGGCACCTCAAACCATGATGAATATGTTGGTCAATGGTAGTAGTAAGTATGATAGAAAACAGAGGAATAGACATAGAAAGAAAAAAAAAGAAAAAGTTTATGAGGAGGTATAATGCAAATAAGAAGGAGACGCATGTTATCATCAGTGCCAAGAAAGTTGACAAACTAGCATTTATGCAACACATTAGCTAATGCATTTTATGATGTAGGCGTAAACAGAAACCATCAAAACTCCAGCAAGATAAAGCAAAGGTTCCTCTAATTGTTTTTGTTGCAGGAATGCTTGGTAAAGACTTGATAAAACTAAAAGGTAACCAACGTGGAGTAGCTGGCGTCCTCTGGCGTGATTCGAAGAAACGCTGTTTAACAAACGACATAGCATTCAATGCTTACAGATGCATATTCGTTTGTTTCTACCACAAATAATTGAGGATCCGCTTTCTTTTGTGCTGAATAAACTACTACAAAAAAAACCAAAGAAGATTCCAAAGCTCTCAATTACTGCATGGCTTATCCGTTGGCCTGTTATCTGTTCAATACTCCATGAGATGGACTATCTGGCCCATACCCAACTCCCGGTTCCTGCCCAGAATCCCGGTAAACTTTTTGTCCAACAACTCTTCACAAATAGACCCTAATTTCTGATATATTTATTATAACCCTCTTATTACATTTTACTTTTGCATTTTCCCAATAATCCCAATTGGGTTTTTTCTATCCTTTGTCACTTTTTAATCTGGCCAGGGCAAATGAGGCATATCAAAGACGCTACGTGTCTACTGGTCATTTTTTATTAAAATTAGTATAAATAAAATTATATATTTAACTGCAAAGTAGACTAAAATGTAATTTCTAATTAACTTATTTAAACAATTTTTAATTGATATACCATCTGCAGAAATATTTTAAAATAAAAAATAAATCAAATATAAATAATTAATTATTTAAAAATGGATTAT
>JAEPRC010000024.1:0-128264 GCA_016758945.1 Mucor plumbeus
TGGTTCTCTTTTCCATTCCCTTTTTCCTTCGGCAGGTGTTCAAACTGGCAATTTGACCCTGTCTTTAAATAGTATATAATCCCCCCTTAGAAATTAATAAAGATACACTTTAATACAAAAAAAAAAATGTGCTCTTTGTGGTATTGCTACTGAAGATTTTTACCATTTTGTGGTCGATTGCTCGTATAAACAGATTATTGGAGAGAAATATTATATCCCTGTTGCCTCTACAACATCTGCTCCCTCCAATCAAGCCGTTGGGACTGCTCTCATTAGTTTTTGTTCGATAAAATGTTCTGATTGCACTTGGTTCTGCGTTTACAACACTCTCATCTGGGCGAGGCTAGTGTCAATGTGTTCCTTAACATCTGTCCCATTGGATTCGTCAGTTTTGGTTGTGCTGGGCTCTGCATTTAATACACTATGGAAGTGCCATTGGCGATGTATTATAGAAGAACAATGGAGATCTGCTACAATTTTTGATAATTTTAAGTTAGACAATGTTTATTTTATTTCTTCCTGGGTGGCGGCGGTTGGAGATAATACTTCAGTCTTAGCTCCTCTTTCATAGAATTTTATTTTTTATTTCAATTAATTTTAATTTAATAAATGCCAAAATTTACATATAAAAAAAAAAAAAAAAAAAAAAAAGATTCATTACATTCTTATTTCAACCCAATTGCAATACAACCTGCTCCCAAATCCTGTAAATACCGATAATCCATGCAGACTAAATGAACATTAGTGAGTTTATCTGTTTCTTTCTTCCTCTTATATATTTATCTTTCCATTCCAAATAAATATATTTTATTATTCAATTATCATTGATACTTATAACCAATTGATATATAATCCAATATAATTAATCCAATTATAGGTATTAATCGTAGATATGATTTGGGAGTTGGTTGTATAATAATTGGGTTGAAATAAAAATGTAATGGATCAAATCATTACATTTCTCTTCCTTAAGCCTTTTTTCTACCCTACGACGTTACTTTTTAGATGCCTTGTACTCTAACAATGATACTATTCGAGGATGTCGTTGCTCGTAAAATTAAGAAAGCCTCTGTGAATTTTTGTTGTAAATTAAGATCTATGCCTGACTGATTGTAAATGCTGTATCAGGTTTTGTTGTAGCTCATCCAACATCAGAAAATACGATAGTAATATCTCCACAGTGGTACAGTAAAAAGATTTGTGAGGTTCATATGGGTAACTGCTAAATTATGATTACTAATTTGCATCATAATAGTGTTCAAAAAATTGTTCCGAAAGCTTGCTGATTTGCAGGATTTGTTGCGGTTTTATTAATCTCACATATATTTGCAGAGCAAATTTACTAATAGTTTTAAATGCTATGAAGAGGCAAACCACTGCTAACCATAGCAGGTTCATTTCATTAATATACATAAATATGCTTAGACGCTAGACATAAACAAGTTGCCTGCAAAAGCAAAGCAATTGCCGATTCAAAATATGTCACTATAAAATAGGCAATATTGATTTACAACTTGGTTTAGTGCAATCAATTGAAAAGGAGTTGGAATTTGACGTAATCAGAAATTATCAAGTATTTGACAAGAATATGTCTTAGTGCTGTTAATATTAGCGATCCTTCATAGTCATCTCATTCTTTCAGGTAGTGTCAATATGAATACTGCAAGTTTCATATAGTTTAATTGCATATCTGTGTTTAAAATATTTTTAATATGTAATTTCAATAAGGGTTTCCTATACTTATCTCGTTCTATTCTTATAATAAATTCGAAATATATTTAAAATTATAGCTTTAGTAAAAGCAATTATATTCCCACCTTGATGGGGCTCAATTTGATTGTTATTTTATTTCCTATTATCTTCGTTGTTATTGTGCTCATCAAAATATAATGATAAATAGTAAGAAAAGGAAAAAAAGTAATACATCACAAAAAAAAACCCGTTATTTATAATTTATGTACGTAGTCGTGGTATCTAATCACCGCAGTATCCCGTAAAAACGCTACAGTTTTGAACAATTTTACACAAATATCCACAACCACAAAATTAACTTTTTTTTTAAAAAAATAAATTATGTGTATGATATGTAAATTATGCTTTTATTTTTTGGTTTACGATTTTTGTTGTTAAAAAACTAGACTACAACCTTTTTCGATAGGAAAAAATTAAATAGGGCTGGAATCAGTCCACTGGACTAATCGACAAAGTTTTAACTAAAAGCACAAGTGCAAACTAACCGGTCCATATGAACCTATTAGCGGTTCCACGTGAAATGTCAAAAGGGTCAATAGAAATAATCTTGCCAAAATATTACACTTTTTATTAACGATACATCCAGAGGATGTATTTATATACTTTCATTATAACTAATACTAGATTTAATATCTTAAGGATATGCTGTGGAACAACGTGGAGAACATGATATAGATCATGTGAATACACTTTAATCTACTATAATACCGATTATAGCCTGGAACATTGAATGTGCGATCTTGATATAGATATTGACACAACACCACGAACTGATTATTTTTGATATTTCAAAATAACCAAATTTTTAGATGTTGTAACTCCATGTAACATCAAAACAAACATATACTTCCTGCAAAAAAAATACTTGTTGAGATGTAAATAATATGATAAAGTTCTCAGAAAATATTATTTACAACATTCATACAAGCGCTCATTAGCTGAATAATAAATATCGGCCCATCTGAGCACATCAAGTGTCGCATGAACCTATACAGTGCTCCATATGGACCAACGAGCTGGTCCTTGGACCACCCCGTTGCGCCGTAGTGACATGCTTATATTGTCAGTGTAAAATTTCTCAGCAAATATAGTGTATGGTTAAATGTTTCTCAATCTGTCCATATTTTTCTATTAAACTGTACGAGAAATGCAGAAATATATATCTGGCGATTTGAAATAAGAATAGAATAAAAAAATATGTTAAAAGGGTATTCAGAAATTTGATCAAGTTTGGTGAATTTATATAAACTAGAATAAATTTTAACATTAAATATAGCTGAAAATTACAGTGTACGGGAATCCACTAGACAAAAAGAGCCAACGAAGTAGACCTTATAAGACATCACCAGTATTGTAATTGTATTTAGATGTTGCTATTTATTATAAGAAAGAAAAATTCATTTGAAAGAAAAATTAATGGTAGGAGAATTGTAATTATACCACACCGCAACGGCAGAAAAAAAATAATTGTGTGAATTTAATTTAATTCATCACCGTTATGCAGCATATTGCATAAATAGTTGATAAAATTGCAGTGGAATTACATACTAAAAACTTGATAATCATAAAATAACTTAATTTACAAGTATCACTCACAGAGTTCATGCCACTTGAAATATTAAAGTGCAGCAATAATAAAGAGATACTCAAAGTGAACACAATAACAAACGCATGCGAAAATACAAAATACTTTTGAACCAATACATGTCGTGTGAACGATAGCACCCTTAATCACAGTGCAATCGATTACACAAATGACATATATACCAAGAAGTATTTTACCTAATTCAATAAATAATAATATCAAAGATATTAGGTTTAATCAACTATTCCCCTGTGTCATAGTTACACTACCAATGAATAACATTTCAAGCACACTTTAGAATTCACACCTTAAAATCAAGGTTACCTAAATAGATATAGCCAATAGCTCCCAAAAGGCCCACATTGTCGCACTTGACATATAACCCTTTATGGTCGATGCTTCGCATGATCTATCCTTTCAATATAATATTAGTAACAACAGCTCAAAATTAGAAGATTACTCCATTCAAGTCTGATGGTATACAAGTTCTCTAAATCACTATAAATACCCTCATACTTTTTCAATTATACTTAATCTTCAGAAATCTTTTGTAATAAAACTTTAGCTGATTATAATTGTATTTCTACCGCTTTTATTTTTATATTTTTTTTATTTTAGTAAACAACTTCGTTATTTACTGCAAAAATGATATAAATACAAATGAAGAGATCTTTAAAAAAATTCTCCTTGTTGGGTTTAATAAATGTAATTCCTTATACTTCATAATACAGCAAATATGTGCAAGAAACTTTTATGAATTCAATTAAGAAAGTATTTGGATTGAAAAACTATTTTACTATCTTGTTTCAATTTACAATGTGACTATTCCATTCGTAAGTGCTATATTTTTTGATTTAAGCATCCCCTACATGCCATTGCATTGCAAAAAGTAACAATTCCGACAAATTTCCTTCTAATTTTCATACATCTCAGATATGGCGGTAATTTAAATTAAAAACATTCTGATGATGAAAAAATTGATAAAACAATCCTAAATTTTTAAAATGCAAAATTGACATCGAAAGTGTATGGTAACTTGGCTAGCTCTACTAAGTAACCTCAACATGAAACTTAATTTCGCATGTAATGATATATTTATTAAAAATGTTTATCACCAAAAATTTTACAAAAAAAGCAAAACTATAGAAATTAATTTTTAGTAATTCCAAAAATACTTTTATAATAAAATTTTAAAATTAATACTACAGACAAATAAAGCAAAAATATACCTATTATTTGGGGCATTATTTGTCACTTTAGCGCTACTTTTCATAGAGTTATTAGCTTTCTTCGAAAAATCAAAATTTTGGACGAGGGTATACAAGGAAAAATTCATTATTTTTGCAAATTGATTTTATAATAAAATATGATTGGGCTAAACAAGAGAATCATTTTTGGATTATAAAATAGACCTTTAAACGGTTGCTACCTCGGGTTACAGTCCATTGAAGTTGCATTTTTGTACGCTTTTAATGGAAATAGCTTTATAAATAGTATATGAGATTCATTGAGGTTTTTGCTAAATTTATTTTTCTCCTTTATATATCTATTTTGAAGTATTGTTCTTTGAGATTGCTTTAAAATTGCAAGAGTTATCAAGTTAAAAATAATTTTTGCGGTGATTTTCTCGGTATTTTAAGATACAGTCCGCACAAAACGGAGTTTAATTATTTAGTCTGTAACTCGAGCTCGATATGCCGTAAATCAACTGTTTGAAGGGATTTTTTGGTACATTCTTTAGGGCAACGCTGTAATAAGGATTCTAACATACACCACCACTATGACCTCCCGTATGCTCTTAGAGCATATGGACGAGTTCATATGAGAGCATCTCAGATATTGGCTGAAGAGTCAATTAATGAAAAGTTAAAAAATAGTATTAATATATTTTCAAATATAAAATTCTTTTGCTTGGCTACTTAAAAGCTTTTTTAGTTTAAAGCATCGTTACGTATGTCGAATATTTCGAAAGATATTGATCTATCAGAATTAGGAATTACCAAATTACCAGTTTTGAGCATTTGTCAAACCATGATGTTTGACATGCAAATCATACAATGCTACATTCCATGCGGTTATCATCATGCTACTATGGAACTATAAAAGCATGATTCTATTATATTCACACAATATCTACATGTTTATTCTAACTATACTATTATTCACATTTAATTCACTCATCCAATTAGTATATAAACCCTCTCTATAAGCTCATAATAAAACTGTACTTTTTACGTTGAATTTATTTTACTCGATGAAAAACTGACATTTTGATTCAGTTAAATTATAAAATATCTGAAAAAACTGAATGAACAGTATATATCTTTTTAAGTAAAAGATTAAGTCGCTTTATAACGCATTTTGAATATAATCTTATTATTATGCAAAAGCATTTGGGTGTAATGCATGGTCTTCATTCTCTTAATTTTAAATGATTTTATTTCTTCATTTTTTTTTCTTTTCTTCAACGCCTTTTATTTTATTTTGTTGAATATTTTGGTACTCCCATTTATTGATCTTTGCTTAACTTTTATTTTGCGTGAGGAATATTATATTTTTAATGATACGAATATACTGAAACTTTATAGCATTCTGACCAGGACTCTGTTGTTCCATTTGCTTTGGAAATTTACAAACGTATTTGCGGATGTAAATTTGTAGTTAAAGTAGCAATTTTATCAGTTTCTCATGTCATGCAGTATGTGTTTTCTTTTTTACAATAATAATATATAGACTTCAAATAGCTTGCTATTTTACATAAAAAGGTATGAAATTTAGATCTTTTATAATCTATTGCGAATTAATTTTTTTGTTCGTTTCTAGTGTGCTTTATATATATGCTTGTGCATTACTAACTATAAGTGATATTATATCTTATTTTTATTTTATTCATTTAAAAAAAAATGAGCATGAATTTCATTAAAATTGACACTCTCTGTAATTAATTTATAGCTTGAGACGCTGCTACGTTTCTTTGAAAAAACTCATCCGGGAGGCCATAGTGATGTCTGTTCTTTAATCTGTATGGCCGAGCATTTACCATGAAGGTTAATATTAGCAAGATTGTTTTGGTGTCTCTCTCTGGTGTGGCTTACTCTGCTTGGATTAGTTTAGCTAATACTGTTGGTCTCCAGTGGCATGGTGCTAAATCTAATGGAGCAGTACGGTATCTGGGTTACCCTTTATATCATACTGAGTCAACTTAAAAGATTATCTTAATACTTTATTGGTGAAAGTTCAGCGATATAGCAACATCTCAAAGCACAGATAACTTTCCATCAGAAGAGTAGGACCTATGGCAAATTCGTTGTTGTTTTCGAAGGTGTATCATGAGGTGCACGCTCTTCCTGGTGACTCTGTTACTGAGTCATAGGTAATGGCTCCCAAAAAAGCGGTAAGAGAGTATCTGGTGTTGCTTGGTCTACTTTGTGTCTTCCTCGTAAATTCGGCGGTGCTGGCTTGGCGGATATAGCAGATTAACGCCTAGCTTTGCGTCTTGTCTACTTACAACATTTGTTGCGTACATTTTCTTCTGATTTTGTCACTGCTTGGTTGGTTTACGCCTTCCAATTATACATCGGACATAAGTTTATCTTGCCTTGTTTCTCTTTCTCGGACAAGTTTAAGTATCGTGTATCTTCTGTGCCTGTCTTAATTGCTAAAGTTAGTTCCTTCCTCTGGTTGGCCTGCTAGGAGATTTTTTGATCTTCCATAGTGCCTTCTGTTCGTTCTCTCATTGATCTCAGGACTCTTAATCCTAGGTACTTAGTATCAGATATTTTTTTTTTTTTTTTTTGGCAATCTGATCTTGGTATCGTTGATGATGTTACTCCGCACTATGAAGTGGTCTGGTAAAATATATCGCGTCTCCTTGGATGTTAGCAAGGACCTCGGCCCTGTTTCTTCGGTTTTCCCTCCTGTCATGGACAATAAAATAGTTTTGTCTCAAGCTGATTATTTTGCTATGCCTCGTTCTGATAGTGCTGAATTTTGGATGCCAAACTGTTCTCCTAGTCTATATCCACTTTTTGTCGGTCGTCTGTTCCAGTTGCTCATATCTCTCTTGATGCTTTGCGAAGGCATTGACAACCCGCAGGGAATACTATTACTTCTCGTATAGGTCCTCCATTTTAATCACCTGCTCATCTGTTACTTCCTCCTGCTACATGGCGTCTTTTGTGGTCTCTTGTTTTGCCTGCAAAGGCTTTTACATCTTGTTAGCTTCTTTTGCATGATCATATAGGCCATCGCTTTTGGTGTCGTCGCATAGTTCCACACAAGGCTCCTTCTCCTTCTCCTGTTTGTGTTCTTTGTGGTTTTGCTACTTAAGATTTATACCATTTTATCGTGGGCTGCTCTTATAAAGCTGGTTTTTGAAGAGATGTTGTATTCTGGCAGTCCTGACAAGATCTTCTCCTCTCTAACCTGTCTATTTGGATAGCTCTTACTAGTTTTTGTTCTTCTGATTTGGTAATTTTGGATGAGGATACTCTGGTTGCTCTTGGTGCTGTTTACAGTACATTGTACTTTGCGGAAATATCATTGGCGATGTGTCATAGACACTGAGCCCTAGATTGCTTCGGCAGCTTTAATAATGGTTCGTCAGGACCATGGTTCATTATTTTCTTCTCCTTCTTCTTTGGCAAGCACTCAAGCTGATACCTTGACCTTGCCTGCGATTATTTTATAATAGCTTTACTAGTTTTAATAAAGATACACTTTCATACAAAAAAAAAAAAAGTTTAAAGGATTGTTTAAGATTTGGAAGAAATGATCATTTAATTTGTTTATAGCTAAAGTAATTACAAATATCACTGTCTCTTGTAATATTTTTATCACTTTCAATATGCATTACACTTTCCGTATAATATTACGTTGTACTTTCTCAATTTGATTATTTTGAGCATGAGCTTAATTCATAAAAAATAAATGTTTATATTAAGCAACTAGCGTCTAGAAATTACGACAATTTACATTCTCACTTTGTCTATATTCCATTTTTGCTTCGTCTCAATATAAAACTACTGCAATTGTTCAGAATTCAATCGGAAATTGTCCTGAAATGCCCGAGTTTCAAGTGGAAATACAGTAGTATCGTTTCGTTAATTTTTACTTTCATAACAAATCAAGTATTCATTTGTCTATAAATGGCTGTCCTAGCGATGAACTCCAGCGCAGGCGGCCTTGAAAAATCAAGGTACAAAAAAGAGAAGCACTAATACCCAAGCCTGTTGATTGGGTTGAGTTTATTGCAATACGCTTTTGTCAAACAGAAAATATAAATTCAAATGAATTTTTTTTCTACAAAAAAGAGTAGCTCAAATTCTTCATAAAATAGTTTAATGATGTTCTTCCCCTTCTTTTCATCATCTAATAGTGCATCCCTTGTTACTTTATCAAGCTAGATCTTTTCGTCAAAACTTGATTGAACAAAATATTTTGTTTGAGTGATTTCTATATAAAAACAACAACAAATAGGACTGGACTTGAATTTTTTATTTTTTCTAATATTAATTATTGAATTTATCGATGGATTGCACCTGTGTTCCTTCCTTTTTTAATTGACGTTCAAGTAATTCATCCCCTAATCTTTTACGTTCCTCTTCAGATCTTGTTGTTGCTGCTGCTGCTGCTCCTCCCCCTCCTTCTTTTTCATTAGTTTGCTGCTGCCTTTGTAATTCTAATTCCTCATTCCATTCAGGTTTTCTCATGAATTGTCTAAAGGTATCTGCAATCATGAGGGCATCGGTGGATGATAAAATACTGCTTGATTGATGGGCATCGCTATTTAAGCCCAATTGTGGTTTCTCTGATGTAAATGATGCTTCATCTTGACGCGGGGATAGTGATCTTGGAGACCATAATTGTTGTGTTGAAGAATGAATTGATGAAATATCGCCTGATCGAGATTTACTATTGGAAACAGCGGCAGCAATAGCAGCGGCACCTACGGGACCACCACCGCTGGCACTAATAGCAGCAATGTTGGTAGAAGAAGACATGGCTACATTAGATTCATTTTTAGTAGGTGTTAAAATAAGAACTTTTTCATCGTCCCCGCCAGCGTTATTAGGACTAAGGGCCATCATACTTCTTCGATTTGTGTTGTTTCGTTGTTTGTATCGTCTAAAAGCCCAAATTAATGCAGTAATAGCAGCAATAAATAATAACGATGCAATGACAATAACAGCGATAGCCCATCCTGGTAATTTCTTACTGTTATTATCAGAACTTGTAGTAGCAGGAGTCGATGAGCTTGTAAATGTTGGACTGGAACTTATCGTGGTTGTTGATGGTGTTGTTGCAGTTGTGTTACGAGAAATTTCTTTAAGTAGGAGATTGTATAATGATGATTAAAATATATATATATATATAAATATACATTACAAAAATAAAAATTAAAGAGTAACTTACGTATTAAAGTAAAAATTTGAGGTATGGGGAAAAAGTTATGCTGAGTGGGTATTAATGCAAGATCAGTTTGAATGTCATAATTAGCACCAACAATATAGAAATACATGACCCAAGAAACATTTGGGGAATTATCATTGATTTGAGTTGGGTACCAAGAATTGTCGATATGTTGTACAAGGACACCTTTGGTTCTTTCTTGGCCGGGCCAACTTTTAATGACTTCATAAGTACCTTCAGTAGGTTGATAAAGTAGATATAAATCAAGTGTGTCCTAAAATAATAAGTTTACTGTAAGATTCTATGCTTTAATGCACTGTAAAATAACGTACGTACGTATGGAATTAAAGTTGGATTACTAGATATAATTAAATTTTATAAATAAACAAAGAAAATGAGTATTTTTATATGACATGTTACAAGAAGTGTTCACATTTACTTCCACTTCCATGTAATCTCTTGATCTGTATTGTTCATCCATATCGAATCAAATGTTGGCGAACAGATAGATATTGTATTATTTTCATTTCCACATGATCTAGAAGCCACAGCTAAGAAAATGTAATCGTTAAAAAATAAGCTTTTTTTTTTTCTTTTTAGTTTTAGTTTTACCTTGTCTTTTTGACAAATTAAAAGCAATGGTTGTATTTATTAATAATAAAAAGCATGTACAAGAATATATTAATTGAAAAAGCATCTATGGTAAAATAAATATTTATATGAAAGAAAACAGAAAAAATTACAAAAAGAGAGAAAAGAAGAAGAAAATGTAAAAAGTGCGTTATTCACTGTATAAAAAGAGGAGAGAATACCTGGTTCCTTCTTTTTTGATCAGTTACACTAATGCTTTTTTTTTTTTTTTTTTTTTTTTTTTTCACTTAAAAAAAGTCAATGAGTTTCAATATAAATCCAACATTTAAAAAATATACTCACACTTTTTGCTTCTTTTTTTTTTTTTTTTTTTTTTTTTTTTTCCCAATTACCTTATACTAAATGGAAAACTATTTACAGCACCATAAATTAGTACTGCACGATTCAAAAGACAGCATCAGAGGTCGCTTCATCAAATCGAATGCAACATTACCGAAAGGCACCGAGATCATTACTTCGCAACCCCTGGGTACAGTTGCTTTGCCTCAAACTTTAAACGAATCTTGTAATTATTGTTTTAGAAAGCAAACATCTCCCCCTCTTCAAAGATGTTCTCAATGTAAAAATGCCTACTTTTGTGACATGGCCTGCTTTAAAAATGCTTGGTTAAGCTATCATCAATACGTTTGCAAGGCAAATACAACAAGTCGCGACGCTGAAGACGATATGGATTTAGAAATGTTGGAAAGAGTCGCACTTAACATCGCAAGATATAGAAAGAGACAAAAAACAAATCAACAGCAGCAACCAAATGTGGTAGTAGGAAGAGGAGGAGATAGCTCCGAAGAATCTGTTAAAATTACCATGCAGGCATTTTTTAGCTTGGTTGGCCATGATAACTTACAGCAACGTCATGTCAAAGAAAAGTATACCTTATTGGCTTCAGAAGCCCTCAAAAAGCCCTTTATTCAACAAACAGGTTTAAAGTTGGACGAACTTGTACATTATCTCAATGTATTCAAATCAAATAATTTTGCAATTAATGATGCGGACATGTTTGCTATTGGCGAGGGAACTTTCCCAATCGCCTCTCTATTCAACCATTCTTGTAGACCAAATGCAGTAGTCATGTTTGAAGGTGCTCTTGCTTCTATTCATGCCATTGAAGATATTGAACCAGATACAGAAATCACCATATCCTATGTCGATGCTGCTCATTCAAGAAGTTATCGCCAAAAATCTTTGCAGGAGAAATATTTTTTTAACTGTACATGTGAACGATGCTGTACAAGCGATGCTCGACCTTATTTAAGTTTGGTTGATACATTGTTGGGTGATGAGGAATCGGATTGGGATCGTGCTCAACAGTTATTATCTCAGCATCAAAAAAACAATGCAATGAATAAAAGCACCCGAATTTTACAAGAAATAGAGGATTGGGATTTATTAGAAATGTGTAAAGAATATGATAGAAAAAGTGATGGTTGCCCTGATCCCAAAAAACCACTGGCAATAGCAAACTACACTCATTACTTTATTCAATTCTTTGCACCTTATTTGTTAACTTGGAATCAACCTGAGCTACATCAGCAACAAGTGGGACTCACATTAAAAACGTCATTGACAGATTTTGACGATCCATTACCTGCATTTGCAAAACCTGCTGTACAACCAACTTATGATGAAATAATGAAAACCGCAATTGATAAAATGCTATCTTATCCTACCGATAAAGACATTATTATTCCTTATCGTCTTGATACACTATCTGTTTGTAGCCGTTTGTTTTATGATGAAATGGCAGAAGGAAAGTGGCAAAATGCTGTCAAATTAGGCATGTATGTACTGATTCAATATTGCTTAATTTACCCTCCTTATCATCCTATGTTGGCTCAACATTTCTTGATACTTGCAAAGGCATGCTGGAATTCAATCATTCAATCCGAACTTATTCAAGATAATAAGCGATTAGAAAAGGTCTATGAAAGAGGTGTTAGAAGATGGATTATGTCTTCAAAAGAAACTGTAGCCATTGCATTTGGTAAACATGGTAAATTGTGGAGAGAAACACTAGAATTAGAATGGATTTTTTTGAGAGAACAAAAATTGAAATGATTTTTTAATGTTGTTGTAAATCAAAAAATAATCTGTCTATCAGCAAAAAAGTAATATTTGATTTGAAATCCTATGCCAATACATAAACTAATGCACCATAAATAAACCAGCATGTAATAAAAACTTGCTAAACTATTTAGTTGATCCGTTACAAATGAATTATCGTTTAAATTGATATGCTGTTGAATCGACTCCTGCATTATTGGTCCCATTAAGATAGAATTAAATTGTGGCATTTCAATTCTAGTTAAGCGTACAAAAGTATGTCCAGCCTACAAATATAAACAATTGATATGACATGATAAAGAAATATTACCAAACTTACAATCCATGTTAAGCCCTGTTCAATGTTCTCTATTCTAACCAACAGCAAACATTGCGTCAATTCTTTTGCTGGAGTTTCTAACAATGTACCACCTAGTACAGTTTGAATTAAATTATGAATTTGATCAACGACATTGGTTAACGTATCATTTATAGTAATAGCCGAGCTTTTAATAATTCCAAAAGCATGGTTATTTAAATCTAATTCTGTCTCATTTAACCATTCATTTATACTTGAGAACTGGTTTGTGGCTGTGTTTGTCCATTCTGTTGTTGCATTCATTGTCCACTCTTGTGTTTTGGCTGTAAATTTTGTATATATATGTTGGCTCTTTGTTTCAATTAACCAAGCCAACCCATAAGTCATAAACAAACCAGCTGTGCCAGCAATAATACAATAAACCGCAATAGGATGACTCATGAAATGAAACAATTGGTGTAACTTTTGCTTACGTTTCTGCCATGATAGCATTATTGTTGAGGTGGTCCAAATATATCCGTCCAATAAGTCTTGTTTGTTTTGTATACTATCATTTCGGTAAAGTCTCAAAAACATAGCGCGCGCCTGTGCTACTTGATGATGCCGAAAACGAATTATTATTAAATTGATTGCTGTACATAAAATGACAAGACCCACTAAAATCCCAATCATGGCGTAGATAAAATAAGTAATTTCGTATTCTACTTGATTTATGGCTGACAAAAGCTGATCTGATTGACATGGTTTTTGTTGAAATAGCATTTTACTGCCATAGATGGTTTGATTTATCAAGGGTGGTTCCCAAGAATTAAATGTTGTGTTTAATTGAACTTGCAGCGCATTAAATGGTTTATCAATCCATGAACTTATCAAATCGTCGTCATTCTTAAACCATTCATCGATTTGCAATTGCATTTTATTAAGCGATTGAGTCCAATCCAACATCATGGTTGCTGATTCATCAAGGTGAAGAAATGAGGTGACACCCTCAGCAACTTTTTGAATAGGTCCAGCAATTTGTGTAACCACAGAGAGAATTGATCGAACGGCTAAACCCAATAAGCAGCGATAAGTGGATTTGTACATGCTAATCAGCCACACTATAATATTTTTAATCACATTGACAGCTGTGGAGAGGTTCCGGTGAATATTTTCCTTAGCTGTATAAACTGAATTAACTGATGCTTGCAATAAAATTGACGGGGCATTGTATATCTGCTCGGACGATGTATTAATAGAATCACAAACAGTTTCAAGTCGGGATCTTGAAGAGTTTATATGAGTTGAAATGTAATTTAACAAATAGATCAAGCTACCGATCAAGGTAAATAAGGTGATTGTGCTAATTTGAAGCCAAGCAAGTGCATATTTCTCATTCAATGTACGCAGCATTTAACTTGTTGGTTATGTAATTAGTAGCTAGATGAGTTTTATTATTATATGAATATAATAAACTCGGTTAATTTTAATGGTTTTAATTGGTTGATATGTCGGTGGGATGATTTGAATTTGGAAAGAGAAAAAAAAGCATTGATTTGAATTAGATACTTTTAATTGAAGTGAATTTATATGAGAAGAATACATAATATATAACAATAGGTCATTAAAATCAGTGTAATAAAACCTTTTAATGTAAAGAATAATGAAATTATACGAAATTAAACAATTAACTAACTAACAAATAATCTTTTGGTTTAGCAAGGAAAAAAAACTGTATCTGGCTCTCAGACTTTAAACTATTCCATGTTTCGCCCAATTTATCTCTCAGCAGTAATTCACAAAAAAAAACCCACATTATATAAATATTATCTTTTTTTTTTTTTTTTTTTTTTTTTTCGCTTATCTTTTTCTTTTTCTCCCTTCTCCCTCCCTCCCTCTCTCTCTTTTTTTTTTTTTTTTTTTTTTTTTTTTTTTTTTTCTTCTCTCTTTTTGTTTCATCCTTTCCTCATTCATCTTTTCTTTATAAACCCTCAATTTCAATAGGTGACTGGCTCATTCATAAACCATGTTAAATGAAGACTTTGTACAAACTCAAAAGAACAATAATCAAGAATCTTCACCTGATCCAGTTTTAATGCAGCAACATGCAGAACAGAGTACAAAGAGCACCAACAATAACAATAATACAAATTTAGATAACAATGAATTTAATTATCCAAACTCCCCACAACCAACAAAAGTTAAACAGCAATCTCAAACGAGTCATTTCGAGGATAACTCATCATACCATGCTACAATTACAAATTCAGCAAAAAGACGCACAAGAAGAGCATTATCATCTTCGGTATCCTCTCCTCCTCCTCGAAATAGATTGGCTTTCATCAATGCTGTAAAAATGGCATGGTCGCTTCAAATCAAAAAAAGAAAACAAAAGCCTTGTAATATAATAAAGAAACACAAATTTAATAATAAAAAATCTCACCAACATCAACATCAACATCAACATCAACATCAACATCAACATCAACATCAACATCAACATCAACATCAACATCAACATCAACATCAACATCAACATCAACATCAACATCAACACCATCATAATCATCATCAGCATCAACAGCATCAACAGCATCAACAGCATCAAACCATCTCCATGAATAGCCGTGATATCAGCATTGTAAAGAATAAATTGGACTTTCCTCCAATCACAGCTGAAGCATTAACTGAATTATCAGTTTCACAATTATTTAAAAGCCTTCAAATTCGACATGATTTATTGATTGATCCTCATTTAACTTTTCGACCCAACATGACAGTTGAAAAGAGTCAAGAATCAGAGATATATTGGCACCGCTTAGACTATTTAATTAAATTTTGTGCCACTCAAAATGGCGAAAGTGATGATCATTACCAGCTCATTTTCCTCGTTCGAAATTTATTGACCGAGCTATCGCTTATTTTAACTTCTTTAATATCACCATTTCCTAGTCATCCAATTACTTCGTTTGTATGGAATTGGCCTCAACATATTTCAGAAAGTTCCATTTTGGCTATCTTGGATCCAGATTTGGTGCATCAGCAATTGATCCAAGGTTGTCTAGATGTTGATTTCAAATTCAGCTTTTTACATTCTATCCTCAATGCTTTGTGTCCTGATCAAGCTGAAAAAATTCAAAGATTAGTAGATGACCAAGAATATGCCAGAGCACTTGAGTTATGCTTTTTGACTCTAGAAATTATTAAATTAGTAAGTTGCATGTGCAAAGGATTTTAACGTTCCATTTATTTATCTTTTTGCTTCCTAATAGGATTGTGCTAATAAAGCATTGCATTACTATCGCCCATACTTGATTGAGACTGGTACAAGCTTAGAATGGAAGATATTCTTGAAGCAATTAGACAATCAAGAAATTACAATATCTTCTGTATCCGAATGGATGTCTTGTACATGGGATAGACTAGGTCAAGACGCAAAATTTATCAATGTATTTCGAACTGGTAAATATTTTTTACTCATTTCAAATATATTCAATATTAACAAATCATATTTATAATTAGGTATACTAAATTTGGTGACAGATGATCATGATACAATTGCAGCGCTACAACTGTCTACATCCCCATTTCCAATTACATTTTGCTATGATGAAAAGAGACTTAAACACCAAATGCGACATGAATTTCAAAATATAATTGTGATAGGTTTGTTATTGATGCCGTATCGCTTAATGGCTGGCAAGAGAGCAAAACAATCTGATCTTGATCACTTGAAAACAACTTACTCAAAATTGCTTAAAGATGCTTCTATAGCTAGTGGTCGAGTATCCTGTTTCCATTTGGCATTACATGCATGCAATATTGCGAATCAATTAGAACCCAACAATACAGTAAAAGATGATGTGATTGATCAAGCTAAATATTGGTCAAATTGGATGAATCAAAACTTAAGAAATACATCGCCTGTATATCAAATCATGTATCATCGAGTAAGATCGATTATTTTGAATGCTATGGCACAAGGAACCTTTGAAAATATTGCAACTCAACATGCCACAATGGGGTTGGAACAAGAAATATCGAAATTGGGTCAAAAATTAATTCTGATAGCTGATTATAATTTACGTACATTTGGTTCATTATATACATATTTGTTACCAAGCATTCGACATAAAAAACAATAAAAATTCCCTCGGGTTTAAAAAATTAGTTTTATTCAGTTTTTTGTCCGTCTTTTTTTGCTTTTTCCTCTTGTTTCTTTACGTGATCCAATTCTGCAATAAACCTGAAATATATCTAATGAGTTTAATTTCAATTTTCTTTATAGTTATGTTTACCATTTAATTGTCACAAAGAGACAAAGTGCTAGTAAAAATAATGCAATAACATGTGGATTGCCACCAGTCATAAAAATCATAAATAACAATGTTGCAAAAAGTGCGTAAAAGGCGTAAAACATTATTTGAATGACACCAGAGGCTGTATATCCTGGAGTCATGATAGATTTAATGATGTCTCCAGTGATTCCATCTGCTTCGATTTCAAAAGGTGGTTCGTGTTGTTGCTCAGCATTTGTTGACATTTTTTTTTGAAATAAAGAGTATCGCACAAAGATAAACGAAATGTTGAAATGTGAAGAGATTTTTTTAAAGCAGTGCGCGGAGTGAAAGTATTTTAATGCGGTCAAGACAAACTTTCTTCAATCCTTTCACAACTTAAATACAAAAGCCTTTGATGAAACCGTTAGCTTTAAAAAGTTAAAAAAAAAATGTGATGCTCATGTAAAAGCAAGAAACAACATAAGCAGTTATTGTTAGTAAATCTTTGAAAATAACAGTTATATGATATATATATATATATATATATTTATGGTTTCTAACTATTGGTACAGTACGATGAAAGGCTTCCTATAATAAAGTAAAACAGCCTGTGACAGCACGAGCTGTACATCGCTTTAGTGAAGGGCAAATTTACCATAATAAAGCAAAAGTGATAATTTATCCGAACTTGGCGGTGTACAGGTCGTTATACGTAAAAGCCGAGCATTGTTAACTAATTTTTCTGTCATTACGAAACTCAAATGTTGTCTATCTATTTTTTATTACTCTTTTTGTTTTTGTTGTTACTACTTCCATTTCCTTTCGTATGTTTATCCTTGATATATCCACAATCATCCAAAGCCATCCGTGCTACATTATTTATATCCTTAAATCGATCTGGACCTAAATGTATACCACCAAACCATCTTGTCACTACCACAACGACATTGTCAACCTCTAAAATTTGCATTAAATGCGAAAGGCGACCTATTAATTTTAATTAAAATCATATAGTACAGCTTTCATTGGGTCTTATTACCGCCAGCAGCCGATTCTCCATCATCATCATTGTCTTGTAGCACTTTACCATCAGGCATAGTAATTCGGTAGGCCAATATATTATGTGTGGCCTTTGCAATTTTTCTGTTTTGTAATAAATGTGACACTACAACTTTGACTTCATGAACTGTGTGCACTGTAGCGACATGAGCTACGAATGATGATTTTCGATCTATTAAAGCTTCACTTGTAAATATAGTAGGAGATATTTCTGTATGGTATCTATTGGGTTGCATTAATGACCTTACGGTAGGTCTATCATGTGCTTCATCCTCGTCTTCATTTCCAAGCTGATTATCGTTTGAAGGCTTTTTATAAACATAATCCTCAGGATTGTAATCAAATTCTTCTTCTTCTATTTTGTCTTTCTGAGTAGCAACTTCAAGTCGATGCATGGATTGCGTTAATTGTTCTGTATGGTTTTGTTCTTCATTTACTTGCTTTTCGACTTTTTCTTCCAAATATTCTTGGAGCCAACTAATCCATTCAAACAAAACAACCTCGGTTGGATGAAATAGTGACTGAAAACCGGTGTCAATCTCATCCAGCATGCTATCATCTATTTTTTTGGCACCACAGTAAATAGAAGACAGTTCATAAACCGGCATATCTTGGTTTGGATAGGTAGGTGGCAAGAAAAATCGTAATATGACTTTACGAGGTGATCGTAAGTCGGGTTCATCTTGGTCAAGATTTAATGTATATTTGAACGCGTTGGTAGATGTTGTATCTCTTTCGAATGCCTCGGGAAAAATAGCCTCTAAGGCCATCATTTCCTCATTTTGAAGTTCTCTATTTTCTATCTCTTGTTCCTCGTTCATTTTATGATGAGATATGAAAAGACAAATAAATAAACCGTAGTAAAACATTCATCATAAACTTTTTTCATAAAAAAAAAATATTCGGAAAATCAATAATTTTTTATTTTTCTGTAAAATTATTATCTTTTTTTTGGTTATGGTACATTTATGGGAGGAAGGGGAATTTACAGCTATGAAACAGTATTAAAAGGCAAAAAGAAAAATGTGTGTGTGTGTGTGTGTGTGTGTGTGTGTGTGTGTGTGTATAATGCTACAGATATTACAATAAAGTGATAAAGGATTTACAATTGAAGAATCTAGTTTTCTACCTTGATTTTCTTGGTGCAAATGTTGTCATCCGAAGAAGCATTATTAGTAGTATTTGGCTGAATAATTGATCTTTTTCTATTAGTAAAAAAAAAAAAAAAAAAAAAAAAAAGAAGACGGTGGCAATTAGTAATTGTAATTAAAAAGAGTAAAAAAAAAATTATGGTTACCTTATAGTTTCATTTGTTCTACTACCGCCAAATGGAGAGGTCGGTATCATGAAAGAACTGGCTGAGTTGGCGTTATTATGGATCGGGCTCATCATAAAATTTGATTGATAAAATTCAGGATAAAACGTAGATGGAGAAGGTAAATTTTGTACAAATTGAGATGGTAAAGCTGAAGGTGGGGGTAAACTGTTATACTAAAATGAACACAATATGCAATGTTACAATTCAAAAGTTCAAATAATATTTTATAAATCTTACGTTTAAATCTTCTTTTGTGTTACTATCTTGTTGCGTGGTCTCTGTTGGTATAGTCACTCTTAACTTCGGTCTTTTCTCGGGTGTTCCAGGCTCTGATCTAGGAGATTGATCTGGTGAAAACTCTTGCTGAGTAGTTGCAGGTGAACTATTGGGTGAATGATATAATCCAGGAGTACCTAATGGGTACATTAACGGATTATTTGTTGTGTTAAATGATCTTTGAGGATGATGTTGTTGAAACAAGTACATCTGTTGTTGCTGTTGTTGCTGCTGTTGTTGCTGTTGTTGTTGCTGTTGTTGCTGCAGCTGCTGCTGTTGTTGTTGTTGTTGTTTAATTAGATGTTGTTGTTGTTGAAGCTGTTGTTGAAGTTGAAATTGTTGTTGCTGTTGCTGATACATGTGGTCATATGCTTGTGGTTGAGCATTGACGGGCGGAGGAATCACTTGTTGTTGTTGTTGTTGTTGTTGATGTAATACAACAGGTGGCTGCTGGTGCATGGTGTAACCATTACCATGAGGCGTATAGGAAAATGACATGCCAGATTGAGTCGGGACCATCTGTTGCGCAATGGGATGATTTTGTGGTTGATAAATGTAATGTTGTTGTTGTTGTTGCTGCTGAACAGGTTGAGCCATCATGATATGATGACCAGATTTTTCAGGTTTTTGAGATTGTTCATTTGGATCGTTTTCTGAATAAATTTGTGATTCAACATCATCTTCATTTTTGCCATCTCCATTTTCAATAAACTGCAAAAAAAAAAAGAAAAAAAAAAAGTCAATACATGGTATTCTTAAAGGGTGTTTTCAAACAATTTTACATCTTGGTTTGTTTTGATTTCCTTTGGTAAATCATTCTAATAGAATTTTCTTTAGTATACTTTTTTTTTTTTTTTTTTTTTTTTTGAATATAATGTGTATCTTTACCTCATTGAATTGATTCATCAATGTTGTCATGTCGGAACTCGAGTACTGAATCATTTTATTGTTGGAAGGAAGGATAACCAATGCAACTTCGCAATTACATAAAACACTCAATTCGTAAGCTTTCTTCATGAGACCATGCTTTCTCTTGAGAAATGTAACTTGTCTGTTACGATCATCTTTAATGGATTGAATTTGAATCTTTTTGCGCCCCATCTCAAATGTTCTTTGTAATTAATTTTTTATCAAGGCGAAATTTGCGAGCTTTTTTACCTTTTTCTGTAACGTGAAAGAAGAAAGAAAAAGAAAAGAAAAAAAAACGAATAATAATTTGAATGAATTGGCAAAATGAATTTAAATAGGGGCTGCGTTGAAGCAAAAAAAAAAAAAATACAAGCTGAAGGAACCTGAAAAATTTTCAAATATATCTTGGATGTTGAAATGTAAATGTTTATTTTTAGATGCAAAAAAAAAAAAAAAAAAAAAAAAAAAAAAAAGTGCCTTGAATATAGCACTCCGTTTCAATAAAATTTTACGACGCGTCGAGAGATCCCTTCACTTTTGAGCAATAAAACCATGTGTTTTTTATACATTTGGAGCACAAACAGCACAATATTTATTTATATAGTAGCATGAATTTTCATTGTTTAATTTTATATCTTTGTCAATGCTAACTTGAATCTCAACTCTTTTCAACATATCTTATAAAATTACTTGTCTTTTAGTTTTTTTTTTTCGGTTCAAAGCCACTGATCATCATTACTATATAAACTTATATAATTTTTTTATGAGTGTGAGTTCCCTGAATTTTTTTTATGGCTGAAACATGACCATTAGTGAAAGATGAAAAACCTTGGCAAACTAAATCATGTTGGTAGATTATTATAGTTCCCCTTTTTTTCATTTGGACACCTTTTATGATTCCGAAACAGCTCGTGGACCTCCAATATCATGCTGTATAGTGCCATCTAAAAACCGTTGAGTTAAAAAAACATGCGAATGGCCAATGCACTCTACAGTAATTTCTTGAAATGGATAATCGAATCGTATGGCATAGGTCACAGTGTGATCATCTTGGTTAATAATAGATTGAATCCAATCTAAAACTTGATTGGCAAAATTCAAACAAACAGATGGATTCTAAATAAAACATGACTTTATGAGTAAAATGTAGAAATTGTATTGGTAGATTGCGCATTTACCCAAGTATTCCGTTTATCTCTCACTTGTCGAGGGATTTCTAAGGTTTTGTATTGTACAACATCCAATACAATGCCTTGATCATCCCTAAACCCACAAACAATTCTCGGTACACCAACCAAAAATGATTGTGCCCAAAATTTCAAGAGTTTGTATCTATACAAATTTAGTAAAAATATATATATATATATATAAAACATTAATAACCTGCCATCCTACCTTTCAAAAGAATATTGATTTCTTTCTGATTCAATGACTCTGGATGTCTTCAATTCTATATAATTACTAGGCTGCTGCAAGGGATCCTTTGGTTTCACGTCTTGCATAGAACTTTCCATTATTAAAATGTCTCATTTTTGTATAAATATGTCAACAAACCTCTGCAACAATCAACTTCAGCTCCCATAATAATTGAGCTGTTTCCTAGCTTCGTTTTTGCCAGAATACAATATTGAATATTTGTATTTGCGCTTGCTGTTAGTCTATCTTGTAATTCTACGTCTTTTTTCGTCATTTCATGTGGTGGTTTAGTTACTGTACATAAAGTTTCAAACCTGTATCCCCAATAACTCATTAATTTTTGTCGATCAGATGCCTGGTTTTCTGAATTTTTCTTTTTTTCCGTTACGTGTTCTTCTATATAGATTGTTCCCTGTAGAATATGTATTTTGCATAAACAATACTATACATATATATATATATATATATATATATATAATCGAGAATATGTGTACATTACGTTATGTTTTGTCGCTCTTAGTTCCCAAGGTTCTTTTCTAGAATAAGGTGTGCACAGTATTTTTGTCATAATGCCACGCCATGTTACAATATCAGCAGTAATTTGATTATCTTGCGGCTGTTTAGTATTCGCATTCGTCAAAGCATCCAATAATGTGTCAAGATGCTCAGGAATGCTTTCATCTCTCTGTATCATTTTATCATAACCTACATTTAAATCTTTTTTTTCTGATGTAGGAGGATAATAATATTTCTGGGGGGTGGTTTTATGAATTAATAGTTGACTATACTTTACACGTTTTATTTCGTACCATCTCTCGATTATCAAACCATACGCGTCTTTCGTGGTCAATACTATACGACGTAATTTCTTGTGGTTGTTTATATACAGGAAAACTGCCTTGATATGATTCAGTTCTATTTAATCTAAAACTTGGTAGCGGATTTATTTTTCTTCTTTTATGTTGTTGATTATCATCGTTCATCTTTATTTTATGAGTTTTTGGGTATAAACGAAAGAAAAAATAATGTAATTTTAGATTATGCGGCTATTTAAAAAGATCTTTTATTCATCACATTTGATGCTGTTGTTGGACATAAACGATATTTTAAATGCTCGCTTATAACACAAGAAGTTGACATTTTAGTCCCTGCATTATTATTTGGCGTAGAATGGTTTGGATATTTGATGATATATTCATCTAAACCGGATAAATCAGGTTCAAATGATTGCACAATACGAATAATGACAACACCAGGCTCTAATAATTATATCAGTATACATTTACGTGCAAATGGATCAAGAATCCTACCTGTCCATGGTGATAAACTTAATTCTACGTTGGTTGCCAGTTTATAACAATAGGGGGTGGTTTGCTTAAATTGGCCCGGTGCAGGCCAAAACATAAATGAAGATTGATCTGGTAAAATAAATTCAATAGCTAACTGATTTGTATCACTGCAATTAAACACATCAACTTCTAAATGTAATTTGACGGGATATTTTGAGGCAAACTTATACGGTTTATCTGGATTTGATTGTGGTAGAATAATGTCTGCTGTTGTTCGCTTTACAGGGTTATCGAGGCATATATCTAGAGGTAAAAAAGACTTTTTTTTAGGGGTGTTAATAGAACAGAGCTTATGTACAATTAACTTATAAAACTCACAGTGATAAATGAATGTAGTAATGTCATTTTGGTTGTAGTTGGCAATTCTATAGCTGACGAAAGATTTCGTTGTAAATTGCTCAATACTTCATTATCTTGATAGTTAAATTCTTGTTGTATAAGCTTAACTCTTTGATGAAATGCCAAAAGCATATTTTTGATACTGAATGAGGTGTTATTTGATCTATAATAAATTGGCATTGTTTTTTTAGTAAATATTTTTTTTTTTATTGATTTGAATACTTACATTGGCATTTGTTTTAATACACCAAATATCCATATCATATTTGCCAAAATACGAAAATACATGGCAGTATGTAAAGTATTCTTGGATAGACCCAAATAAGTATGCTGCATTGTATACGAATGCTTTAAAAGTGATGCAGCGGCTAATTGAGCTGTTGAAGCATATGTCGGTGAAGAATGGCTTTGTTTCACTTTAATAACAATTTGGTAGCATTGTAAATAGAGTTGTGCTAATTCAGATTTACCGACTAGCAATGGCTTTAAACTCGTAATGTATTTAAAATTGCGTATTGCTACATCAATCGTGAGCAATGCAGTTGATAATTCGTTGCGTTCAACTTGAGTTTTAATCACTTGTAACATATCGATGGTAGATGTCATATAACTTTCTGCATCGGCTGCTACCAATTTCTTTGCTGAAGCTACACATATATCAAATGACAAACATTAAACAATCCTCACAAATACAGATCCAAAATGCACTTACCACTGAATGTCATAGGTAAACAATCAACATCTCCCTCCAATTTAATACCAGCAATCTTGTATAATTTCTAATACAATGAAATGGTATATTTAGAAACTTTTTTTTTTTTTTTTTTTTTTTTACTCCACAACCCATCTAAAAATAATCGTGCCCCTCTTGTAATATGTCCTACTTACTCGTAAATCGGGTATGCAATCTGGGTATTTGCTCTTGAAATATGCAAAATGTCGGAAAATGTACTTTGGTAAATGATGAAGCATTTTAACATTGGACGAACAAGCATTGACAATTAAAATTACATAAGCTGTATACATAATATCCTCCACATTGGCTTCTTTTGGAAGATACCGTTTATCTAATTTTAGCAAGTCAGACACTAATGTTTCTACGTAGTCGTCATGTCGTTTTCCGACATCTCTCAGACATCGATAAATAGACAACACATCCATTGGATATCGTTTTGTGTTGGCTTCGAGTGCATCTAAAAGTGTTGTCAAAGATATCGGCACTGTTAAGCGTACAACCCTATGTACCTCATTTCTATTAGTTATTAAATACAGAAAAATAGTTGATGTCCTCTTACGTAAATAATTCATGAGTTGCTTGCCTGGCTAAAGGATCACTATCCTCTAAAGCACCTACCGCAATTTCTAATTGCTCTTCATCAAATTCAAGCGTAGATTTTGTACCGATTTTACGTAAACTTTGAATAGCATTCAATCGTATTTTGTCAATATCGTCGTTAAACATATCTATATTCTTATTTATAAACAACTTGTAGATTTCAAAATCATAGTATTCGGCTTACCGACTAGAAATTCTACAGCTTTTTTGGTTAGTTGCTCATTATACATACATAATTCACAAATAGAATCTACAAAATTATGTTAATAATGTCAAACTATTGCAAATATTTTAACTGTCTTACCAATCGCAGCATTTCTAACTTCTTGGAATTCATCTTCTAATCCATGGATAAATGAACCACATGCACCTGAATCCAAAATATGAAATTCATCAGATTCCACATCAATATCTCCTTCCGCTACTGGTATTTGTCCATTGGCATATTTCTTTTGTTGTGCCTTATATCTTGGTAATCTACGTTTTAAATGCGACATGATCTGTTTACTGAAAGTTTGGCTCAACATGTCTGGTCCCACATTCTGATAAGATGCCATCATGACGCAAGCTTTGGTTCTCACTGTAATTGCTGAATCGTTTACAAGATCGCATACTTTATTAAATGCATCATCAATAAGTCGAGTTGTTTCGTTGACCTCTTCATGTGCTAGTTTCATTCGATGCTCAGGATATAATGAACTCAACACACCCATTAAATTTAATCCTCCCATCCGAACTTCCTCATAATCATCTCTTAACGAAGCCACTGACAAGTTATAAATTGCTAAATCAAGCGGACATCCTCTTAAATGCATCTGTACTAGCGCATCAAGTGCGCTTTTTCGTACTCGAGGATCACTGTCTCGTGCATAATTACTGACGATTTTTTGTACTTCCATTTCAGTCATGGTAGCATGTTCGGGAAAAATAAATGGCAATAGTGATAGTAGTGATATACTGACAGCTCGCACCTTATGATGGGAATTGGATAAATCAGATATCAGGTCCTCAAATAGTGTTGATATTAACCTCATGCTGTTTGATTCCTGAGTAATTTGACGATTCTGATAGTAAAACATCAGTAACTATAGGCACAAATTGGTTTTGTGATCTGTGCTTTATACTAACCTTTAAAATATGATAAATACAATTATATACATGCCATTTCACTTTGGTTGAATCGCATTGAAGCTAAAGAGAAAGAAAGATAAAATAAACATTAAATTTACAAATAAATGCTAATTCAAAATATCAAGGTACCTCTTTTAGCAAGTATTTTAATAAAGCTAACGCATTGACATTGGGATATCGAGAGCATTTTTCTATAAGTAAAATCATCATTGCCTTTTTTTTTAAAAAAAAAAAAATAATAATAAATAAATTGCATTATTTGCGGATAAATTTCTTACTTTGGCATCACCATCTTGCTCTTTATCAAGTCGCTGTATAATAATTTCTATAATCTCTTTTTGTTGTTCTACTGAGAATAATGGTATATGTCGAGCAATGGATAACAAACACTATATTTGAAAAAAAAAAAATTATTACATTTTTCAAGCGCTTTAGGCTATTATAATCTCATTCGCTTTTTACCTGTATACGTTGGTTAACATGATCAGATTCTAAATCATGTAATCGTAACTATAAATAGACCTTTAAGTAAATATCTCATCATGTTTGTCTCTTTTCATTTTACGTTTGCCCAATTGACACCATTCGCTGCGTGATTCTCGATAGGAACGTTAGACGCAACACTATAAAACACGAACAATTAACAATTCATAATCTCAGCATTCTAATTGTATTGATTTTACATTTCTATACTGTTATTGTTTTTTCCAGCCGAACATGAGATATTTTGTTCCAACACTCTTTTCATTATATTCTTAAATAGTAATTTGGACAGGTAATTAAGCTGGATGGCATGAAATCTATTCAAATTTCAAATGGACATTTGACAAAAGGTTCCTTATCTGACGTCACGAGACCTGAAATGTTGAATGTCCCTTTTGTGTAAAAACTCTTTTTGGTGTTTCTCTCGAGTTTTTGTTTTATTTACGCCAAAATGAGTAATTATCCTTATCCCATTGACTTGAATCGACAACCTATACAAATTCAACCAATGCCTCAGCAAGCACAACAGATAATGCCTCGACCAGCGGTATCTCTCATGCCTTCTACTGCTCCTCCTGTATCTCAACTTCAATCACAACCACTTCCACCACAATCACATCACCATCAACAAATGTACGCCACCGCCGCCGGTCCTTCACCAAACATTCAAGGTTATTTTTCATCTTATTCGGCACGTATCAAACAATCCCAAGAAAACGCACTCTTATTACCCATGAGCTATATCACCGGGAAGAAGCATCGTCTTGGTGGCGATTCAGATGATGACTTTGAGGAAATGTTGGAAGATTCCGATGACGATGATGATTCAGACAATGAAGATGGAAACAGTGGTAGAAAAACACGAGCTTCCGCTGCTGCTGCTGCTGCTGCTGCTGCTGTAGAGGCAGATGCTAAATCATTAGCAGCAATGCAAGAGCAACAAAAGAAATTACCTAAAATACCACACAAGAAAAATCTCTTGTACCCCCAGAATGCAAATCTTTTGCGTATGTCTGAAATTTCTGAAATGCTTGTACCTGTACGTTTAGATATTGATATGGACGAAGTTAAATTAAGAGATGTATTTTTATGGAATATGAATGGTAACTTGAATAATTCAAAAAAGCATTTTGCATTTATTTTGTTAACAAATCAATAGAACAATATTTGACACCAGAAATGTTTGCGGAATTATTATGCGAGGATTTGCAATTAGAATATAATAAATTTATAAAACCTATTGCAGAATCGATTCGTGCTCAGGTCATTGATTTTGAAGCTATTCAAGAATATGAACTTCCAAATGAGGGTAATAGTCAAGTAGTCGAGATTAATGTAAGTATATGGCAATAAAAGTAGTAGTAGTAGTGGCTGTTTATTCATGAATTGCATCTAGCTGGATCTTCAAATTGGCAAAGTCAATTTACGGGATAAGTTTGAATGGGATTTGAATAATATTAAAACCAATGCTCCTGAAGTGTTTAGTAAACAATTAGCCGCAGAGTTAGGCCTTGGTGGTGAATATGTGGGGATTATTGCTCATGGTATCCGAGATCAATTATTTAGACACAGAAAGAGAATAGTAGAAGAGGTATAAAAAAAAGTACTTTACTTTTATTTGCAACATTTGATTAACTCTCTTATAGTTCGAAGGAATAGATAGAAGAAATCCTTCTAACGAGAATGTTCTTGAAAATGGATATAGAAAAATCACAGATGCTGCAAAATGGGCACCAAAACTTGAGGTTCTTTCTAATGATGAATTAGAGAAGCTTTTGATTGCTCAAGAAAGAAACATTAGACGTCTCCGTCGTGAAACTAGATTTAAACGTAATAGTAGACGCTCAAGGAATTAAAAACTATAATAATTTTTGTATATAATCATAATCATAATAATAATAAAAAAAATTGTCATAGCATATTTGCATCTCATTCTGGCAAGTAAAAGTTGATGTGTGCCACTTTCTTTGGGGTGTATGCCGTGAGATTTGAAAAATATATGTACTGTATAATGCATGTTGTAAAAATCCGGAGCTGCAAATTTCATTTTCTTCAATAATTTGATTTCAAAAAAGGGCATGATTTTGAAATTAATTAAAAACGTATTTATCAATTAACTCGAGACAAAAAAAATATAGAGATGTTTTTGAGATATGATAAAATAATATATCAAAGTTTATTTTTACTCTGTACGCTTTATGGACTAAAACAAACCCTTTAAATGTTGAACTTAAATTTTCTACTGCTTAAAAGTCAGATTTTGATCTGGAATATCTCAACAACAAAGCAAGTTAAAGCATCACTTTAATAATAGAAACTGCTTAAATTACCTTTCTCTTTAATATATTTGAGTATCCCAACTTTTTTTTTTTTTTTTGCTTTTTTCATATATATTGCATCGTGAATTTCGGAATAACAGGTAAATAAAATAATGTATATATAAAATTTATACTGTAGTATTGACTGATATCTATTGAATGAGCTATTGCATTCCTTAAAATGTTGATTTTTGATTGAGAAATTCAAAAAAATGTGTGAATAAATGTACTGTTCATTTCATCGCCAATTTTGAATAAGGTATCACACGTCCTTTTTTTTCGGATGTCCAAAAAAAAACTCATAAAAATTGTATTTTCTCCACGAAAAATACTGCTATAGCTATCAATAACCCATCGATCTGTAGATAACTTTGACGGTCATTGTATGGTTTAATTAAATTTTAATATTTGCTAATACAATGAGGTGATTTCTTTAAAAAACTGTCAAATTTTGCTTTGCATTTTTCAAAAGATTTTTTAATAAAATTACGTTGATATATATGTCATTCGGTTGGAAATTAAAAGCTCTATCTACAACTCTTAATAAGCTAATGCAACTTATTATACGCTTTGCTGTGTTATCTCACATTTTCATTTTTGCCATCATTTTTCGAGAAAAAAAGCATTAGGCTATTTTCAAATTCCGACATATCTGTTGCCGCTTTCAGCACAAATTTCATTGCTAATGCAATTTGTTTTGGTTAATGACGTTTTTTTTTTTTTTTTTGGCCTATTACCACAGAACAACAAGGCCGCCAAGGCTTTCTTGTGGGTTTATGAAACTGTTAAAAGTTGCATAAAACTTTTTTTTCTTTAATTAATTTATTATACAATGCCATCAATACTTATTCTCAAATTTATATTTTCAATAAAAGGCTTACTATATGTATCAGCGATTGCTTTCTTGACGTGGCTCCTGACAGGGTATCCAGAATGGCGGCAAAGTAAGCGTAAAGTGCCACCGAAAAAAGAAACAAAAGACGATATTATGCCTGCTCCTGCACCTGAAGATATCGACAACAAAGCAATATTAAAAGACGAAAAAACAACAGTTCCTTCATCAAAAAGCTCCACGCCAACAGAGAAGCTGTCATTGGCTCATTATATCTTGGTAACACCTTTTGCAGCACTTTATATAGTTGGCAGAGTCATTATAGATACAATTCGATTTAGCATTTACTATGCGATTTGGTCCTGTGAGAAAACTCTGCCTCATTTGGATGATTGGCTATTTGAGTTTGTTACGATTTCCATTCCCAAAGCATATAATCGCACCGAATTATGGTGGGCAGAACGAGGCAAGCCTGCCTGTATTCGTTACTATGCATACACACAGCAATACATTGTTCCCTATACAATCCACGGCTTGGAAGTATTTTTCATTGGTACATATAAAGTAATGTGTGCTATCCAAACTATTATAGTAGAATTTATTGCAACTTGGAAACGATTCGTAGATCGCCATGATTGGCATCAATTAGCAATAGATTTAAGTGATATTGCTTACAAGACATGTTGGGTCCCTACAGCTTGGATTGTAACCCGTACTATTCATCTCTGCAAAATTACGTATGTTGGCGTTCGAGCTATGGTTACTTCAATAGCAAACGAACTAAAATGGATCTGCATGATTGCGGTTCCTTCTGTGTATAACTATGTTGCATCTACTCGACTTGCTCAATTCACTTATCGTGGTTTAATTATAGTAGCGGAAGGAGCTCAATGGGGCTGTGTTTGCCTAAACGAGTATCTTTTAACCCCTACCATTGGGCGATTTTTGACATTTCTTATTCGATCTATTGATAGTTTAATTTTGTTGTTACAACAACGTACGATTCAAGAAAAGTTGGAAAGAATATATCGACTTGTTGCTCCTCATGTGGTTTCGATGTTTATGGAATGTGCTGCCATTATCAATGATTTTATTGTGGGTAGTTATCATGTATACAAAGAGCTAGTATTCCCAACGTACAAATTGTTTATGAAACATGTCATGCCCCGTTTAACTATCGCCTACAAAGCTGCTGCTGCTAATTTAGCTGGGTGGTATAACGCACATATATACCCTGCATGGCTGTTGATTTATCCTTATTTGAATGCCCCATTGCTCTGGATGTATACTAACCTCACGTTGCCTGTTTATCGAGAAGTTTATAATATTGTGGCGACTTTTATCAGCTACATTACACAGCATTTAAGTGCTCAGCTCTGGAATTTGGGCGCTAAATTAGTCGTAATGACGAGAGTCTATGCTCAATATATATATAGTTTCATTCAATTTTGGTTACTCAAGCAAGCACCTGTTCTTGCTGGATTTATTCAATCGTCTTATGAGAAGATCATTCAAGTATGCGATTGGGGTGCTTTACAGCAAGACATTGTATCTACCATATCGATAATGTATAATTGGATTTCTAAACAATCTAATTTAATTTACTATTCTTTGGAAAGATCTTTAGGTAGTTGGGCAGAAGAACAACAATCCATTTCTGGTACTAATACTTCTGGAAAACAAAAAATTGTTTGATTATTTTACTATAAAATAAATAATGCTGTATTAATTCGTTAGAGCATGTATCACCTATTTTTTACCACTAAATAAAATGTGTTAAAATGGTTAATTATTAATTTTTTTTTTTTTTTTTTTTTTTTTTTTAGTGTAATCGATAATATCACGAAGAATGAAAAATATGTATTATTAATTATTACATCTGATTTTTTTTTTTAGTCGATTATTTTTGATAGATTCAAATTTTTTCCTTCTCAATCAGATCAGTTTTCTTGTCAGAATTTGAAAAAATGAGAAGGAGGAATTGCGGAATTAGCCTAAAAGAATTCCTCCATTTTTGATTTATACAGAAACATAGTTTTGACAATAAACATACTTTATGAGTAGCAATTTAACAGTGAAAGAAAAGAAGCTCAAAAACTCATTTTGAAAAGAATAACTCATTAGTAGCATTCTTTAGGATATAATTATTTCTGTTTTATACCATGTTTGTTTTAAAGACCAAGTACCCAAAAATTTGGCACTATTATAGTTTTGTTTTTCTGCTTTTTTTTTTTTTTTTTTTTTTCATTATTATATAATTTAGTGCTACTTGAAGATTTCAATTAAACTAGTGTATAACAACCTGTAAAATAGGAATAGAAAACTATATTTTCTATGACTAGGGAGTGGGGGTTATTTTTTTTCATACTAATGCATTGGGAATTTTATTTAGTTTGGTATTAATTGGTTTTTGTTTGAATCCAATTTATGAAACCACAAATTAGCAAAGTTTTAGATGCTCAAATAATTGCCTCATATGTATTTGACAACAACTTTTTTTTTTTCTTTAAACAAGAGAATAAAAGAAAAGTACCTGAAATGCTGTTGCACAAAACCAAAAGCCATAAAAGAGGCTGTTTGTTGAATGGTGTGATATATAAATATATAAAATCCAGTAGTCAGTAGTATTTTTACACATCAAATAAATTTATGATTTTGAATAACCCCACTTGCCGTAATTGAACTCTTCCGATGAAAAAGTGGTTACAATCGATTATGATTGGAACAAATACAGACTTTTAGCATTGATGATATCCTTTTTGGTGATAGATTCTTCACTATGTACACCAGTCAATTAGGAGTGGTACAAAATATAATTTTGGGTAGGGGCTAAAATAACTGTATTTTGGGAAAAGGGAGGGGAGCTTCAACGCAAAAATATCAAATCTATAGGCCCAAGTCTTACCTTTTATATAAAATCTAGACCCTCAAGGCCTTTTTCTTTTTAATTTTTTTGTTTCTTCGTAAAACCCCTTTTTCCCCATCTAATAAAAAAAAAAAAAAAAAATTTCATTGTAATTTTGGAGGTTTATGAACCCTTTTTTTTTCTCTTAATAATTATAAATATAATACAACAACAACCAAATGACAAGTCATCTTCATTGGCAGTCAGCAGTAACTAACAACAGTAGAAGCACAACAATACTGTATCATCATCAATCAAGATTATTATCTTTACCAAAAGAAATCTTGTTGGATATCATTTCTTCAGTTGCAATAGATTCAAATTCTTTGTTTCCAATTTCATTACTAGAATTATCTCAATGTTGTAAATATTTATTTCATCTTGTACATAAAGATCCTTGGAGACAGCAAGCATTATGGCCTCGCGCATTTCATCATCGATTTGATACAAGTGCGATATATAGAAGAAGATTGAATCAGAAAATGAATTGGCAATATATCTTGGAAAAGCGTTGTAGAGCACTAAATCAATGTAGAAAATTTGCTTTGGATTCAAATCGAATCGAATTATTAGATTCGATTGATTGGGAAGTTATTTGGGATATAATAACTGAACATGATCAGTATAACATTCCTCATTTATTAAATTACCAAGTACACTTTGCTGCTGGTATTGCCTTTCAGTTAGGCTCCTATCGTGATAGAGAAATTTATCCTGTAGTATTACCTATATTATCCATCTTGGTGAATTATGGTAAGTTACATGTAATGAATGAATAATAGTCAATTGAATTCTCATTGTTTTTATCAGATTTCTCGATTACAAGATTTTTTACCTCGGAAAATACTGCAATTGTATCAAATGAACTATCCCAATTTGCTTATAATTTCGAAGCAGATGCTCTTATAACACAACATACGCCATTACGATATTTCCATTCTTGGTCGTCCCCGATGGATCATCAACAACATCAACAAACCATTTCCAATACATCATTTTATCCTGCCCAAGACCCTCTCGCTTCTGCTTTCCATTTATTCTTTGCAGCAATATTCGCTAATCATCCAAATATTTATCAAGCTATTCCTGGTTGTATTCCTATCCCACTTTATACATTAAATTCTGAATTATTTGATGTTGAATTCCTAAGACGCTATGAAAGAAACTTGTTTTTTGCTAGTTTACAAGAATCAAAACAAGATTGGGAAGAAAAACAACACCATTCATCTCTTCCGATTAGCTCAAATCGTTTAAATAATATTTATGCTGAATCAGGCTTTGCTTCTGCAAGTCAATTTGTTAGTGAAGCACATCTAATTGAAGGTGAATGGATGGGTTATTATACATTTCAAGATCCTGACGATGCGGAAGAAAATAGACTCAATAATCCAACAACGAACGACAATGACACAACATCTGTAAATGCAACAACAACAACAACAACAACAACAACAACAACAACAAATGATACAACTACTACTCCAAATGATACATTAGAAAATACAACAAATATGGAAGATTGGTTCGATGGTCCTATGCGGATCACAATAAAAATTGTACCACTTGAAGATGCTTCTGGTGAACCCATCAGTCAATCATCGTGGCTATCTCGTTGGTTGGATGATGAAACTCCTCAAGACAATAATATGACAGAGCCAAGAAAACGAAGAAAAACCAACAATAACAATCTAGTAGAAACTATTCAAAATGCTTCATCTTCTTCTGCATCTACTTCAAATCAATTCCCGTACAAGCATTTGAAAGCCTGTCCATTAACTAGATTTGAAGGTACTGGTGTTGATAATCTAGGTACTTTTTCTATTACTGGCCTTGTTGATGACACTGAAGAGGGTCAGGTCACTTGGGAAAAAAATTACCTTGACTCTGGTGAAACATGGGAATACTCTGGTCGATTCGCTTGGCCTATGGGTCTCTGTGGTAGATGGGGAGATGAAGAATATGGAGGTCCTTGGTGGATGTGGAAAGTGGCCGATAAAGATACAACATCCAATATGTCAACTGTAACAAAATAATAACAATAATACCCCTTCTTTCTTTTTCTGTAATTGTAATCTTCCTTCTTCTTTTTTTTTTTTCTTCTGGCTAAGAATTCTAATACCAATATTTACATACATCCACTCTCTCACTTTCTTTCCTTTTTTTTCTTTTTTTCTTTTTTTTTTTTTTTTTTTTTTTCACTCAATCAATTCAATAATAATTAATAAAATTATTTCGTAAGATATAAAATTAGTTGAAGGAGTATTAAAAATAATTAAAGAACTCAATTCCATATTTTTGGGTTTTAATTCGTACCACCTTCCTTATAATTATATGGAAGCATCTAATGGAATAAAATAGAACAATTTATTAAAAGTGTTGGTTGTCATGTCAACATCATATTTTCTAAGCAACTTTACGTTATAGTCTTGTTTATCTTTATTATATATACTTCTGTGAACCATTGAATAAAACATGATGACAGAAAATTCATGGCTTTTATAATACAATTCAAGAAAAGTATACTTTGGTTCCGTAGCCATGGCTGAGGCTTGCTTTAGTTATAAATTTAGAAAAGACGCCGCTTTCCTAGAAGATAAACAAAAGAGGAGCTTTATGCAATAACTAGCTTTGTGACATCTGGTATAATTCAAATAAATTGGTTCTTTAAAGGATTTTTATAACCCAAAAATTAAAATAAAGCTACAAATATATACTAACTAAACATATTTAAATTTTAATTTTTTATATCATAGCAATTTTATTGCTTGGAGAAGTATATCAAGTAAAAGAAAATTAGGGCTTAAAGCACTGATAACTTTTGATCAATTTTGAAGGATTTTCACAAGAACTTAGTAAACTCCTCTGACTCGTTGTTCGATAAAGAGTCTGCTATTAGTACAATATCAGGCACCTTAGTAAGGCTTTTCGCTGATATTGTATAGCCATTTCAGATTTTTTCTCCTGGATGGAATAAATCAAACCAAGATGTTTGTATTCAAAGTTGGTATTACATATGTGGGTTAATGGATTCCATAGTTTTTGTACTCGTTGGCAAAAATATGATCTGATTTTTTAAAATGAATTATTTTTAGTGTTACCATATATTCACATGATACACTTAAAAAAGATGTATTGTATACAACTCTCCTTTCAAGTTTCGAGAATCACATTGAGCAACGATTATAAAGTTTGGCTGCAGAGTCAAATATGGAGATAATACTCCTACTAGTAAAAAAAAAACAGAAAAACTATTGATTTAATGAATAAAAACGAATTCTCTGTGCATATGCAATAGCAATCAGTTTCCGTTGACAGAATGCAATTATAGAAATATGAAATGTGGGCTGTGTTTCTGTTGAACGGGCGTTTTTTTTTTTTTTTAATAATTTTCTTTTCCTCTTTACTCCTGGTCTCTTGATAGTATAATTACATTAATATGATGAACATAATTCGATCTTTGGTATCAGAGAACCGAAAAAGATATATTGAAAAAGATGTAAATCTTGATTTAACCTGTACGCGTAACATCTACCATTTTTGACAATGTTCCTTACTGCCCTTTATAAATGTAGATATCACAAGTCAGATAATTGCCATGTCATATCCTTCGGAAGGATTAGAAGGCCTATATCGAAATCCTTTCAATCAAGTAAAAAGGTATCTTTACATGCAATGATAATTATTTGTGTAATTATATTCTCAAAGTTACGTTAGATTTCTTGAAAACAAACATGCAGGGCATTACAAGGTATACAATCTGTAAGTTTATTGCTTTTAAACAGCTTGTTTGTATTCACCACCAAGCCTTTTTTTTTTTTTTTTTTTTTTTTTTTTTTTTTTTTTACTCTAGTCGTAAAGAAAAGCAATATGATTTGTCCAGGTTCGAGAATGGTAATATTTAAAAATTCTTGCAATTGTTTTTATTCAAGTTGCATTGATATTGTTATTATAGCTGCCAACTATCCATTTTTGGATCACCAGGCACCCTCATTTGACACTCTTGTTGATTTTTGTAAAGATGCATCAGCATGGTTATCCAAAGATAAAGAGAATGTAGCTGTTATTCATTGTAAGGCAGGTAAAGGTAGGACAGGTACTTTTATTGCGGCTTTGTTACTAGATGTGGGCCTAGCAAATAACGCAAAAGAAGCTATTGATTTGTATGGTCAAAATCGAACTAGCAACCAAAAAGTATAAATTAATGTATCTGGACCGGAGAGATACGTATTAACATATGTTAAACCATCAGGGCATCACTATTCCTAGTCAAATACGTTATGTTTATTATTATGATTTCATGATGAAAAATTGTCAATTGTACAATGAGGACAAAAATATAACTATTAATATCACACAAATGGTGATACATGATCTTCCACAATGTCTAAAACACAACAAGGAGTTTGTTCTACAGGTGCTTGATACAAATGGTTTGATAATTTATCAGAAGTGTTCTAATCAGGTATGTAGTTGTAAATATAAAAAAAAAAAATGAAAAAGTAGACGACAAACTAAATATCAGTCAGTGCACAATCGATCGTACTTTGGATACAATCCTGATCCACTTAACGGATTTAAATTCTTTAAAAACTGATTTTAAGATTTTATTTACAAATGTTAGTACTATCAGTTAAAAGAGAAAAAGTGAGCACTATTTTTTTTTTTACTAATCGTTTCATGTTTCAGGCACAAGGAAACCACCTTTTTAGTTTTTGGCTCAATCCCACCTTTGTGTATATTTTGAACAATAACGTAATTTGTTTAAAAAAACAGGATATAGACTTAGCTTTCCGTGATAAAGCATGTAAAGATTTTAGTGAAGATTTCTCTGTTGGAATCACTTTTAAGAAAGAATAAAATCCCAATTTTGGATAAAATTAGGATCCTAGATATTTGAAAGCGCATTCCCCTAGCTTATTATCATTAATGTTAATTATTATTTTTCTTGTTTTATCTAAAATATATGCAAATCTGTTAACTTAAACAAGTCTTCATTTTGCAATTTATTGATACATCTATACCATATGTTTGGGGCATGCCAGAGGAGCACGCTGATTGTATATGAAATTCCGGAATTCTACTAATAGAAATTCTTTGGCATTTTCTGATATATAAGTTTGAACAAGTACTGTATCACTGCCAAAACTTAAGCGCTTACTATAAGCTTAGTCAAAGAATGAAATAACTATCTTTCTTGTACAGATAGTATCAACATATATTGTATCTATCAAATTCTTTATTTATAATAAAGACGACTGCATGATTTGGATTTAATATAATAACCATTTCTTATGTCATACGATACCCAAATATCATGAATCATAAGAGAGGGCAATTCCTTGCGTTTGAGTTTAATAGTTGTAATTTGAGTATTTGTTTGATAAATTTAATACTGATATATACCTGTGTGAAACTTCCACGCAAAAAATGACAAATTATTCAGTACACCGGAAAGAGCCAGGTTTTTTATCCCTCTCTCTCTCTCTCTCTCTCTCTCTCTCTGTATTTTCTATCAATAATCTAAAATGCTCTTCTTAAAGCATGTGGAATATCTAAAGCAAAAATATGCAGAGAAAAGAAGTCGTAAGTTTGCAATAATACGATTATATACTCAATTTTTTAATTATATCATGTACTTCAAATAGCTATATAAAAGTACCAAAATACAAAGATTGTAGCATTAAAGGTCATGAACATAAAGGGAGCTATTTATGTTTTCAGTATATCAAAAGTAATTAGTAATGTTTAGTTGAAAGCTGAACCCAGATATTTTTTTAACGTTATTTATGCAAATCTTATATAGATACAAGAAAAAAAAAGGGACCTACCAAGGATGTTTACGAGACAAACATTGATAAGTAAAAGGGCCGACATCAATGAATTTAGAACCTTCAAGATCAGTATCGTTACTTGTATTCAAGCATTGAAAGATTTTTTATTCCTAACATTTTAAACTGCATATATTTAGGTGTGCAACAGCTGCAAAAACAAAGAGCTTAAGCCAATGAAACTGTCCGAACAGAAATATTTTCAAGGTATATTAGATTGTAAGCTCTGTCATATATTTTGGGACCGAGATATAAATGCAAGCAGAAACATGCTAGATATTTCACTGTCTGTTTGGAAGGGCAAAGGAAGACCTTTAGTCTTCAAAAGAGAAATCGCCGTAGAGAATACGGTTTTGTTCGAACGGACAATTTAGATATTTACAGGTAAATCGTCTACAAATAATCCTTACCTGTCTAAAAAATATTCCACTTTGTCTCAATCTCAAGTTTAAATACTGTACTATCAATATTATGTATTGCAAAATAGCGCTTTCAGGGTGAAAGAGGAGAACAAGAATATACAAAAAAGCGATACAGTTATTTAATAAGTTGAAACTCTGTCTTTACAATAACTATAAATTCTGTTGGTTTGTATCGCGCCCATGCCGCGTCTTTGGCCACGGCCAGCTTTATGTTGCATTGCCGCACGTCTGTACCCCCCCCCCCCTCAGCATTTTTAAGGATTATGGTTCCATAACATTATCTTTAAAGTTTTCAACCGCTAAATATATTAATTTCTCGACAATATGTACAAATGACTCAACAATGAAATCAAAACTCTAGAAGGTCTTTATAAGCTTCTTATAATTAAGTAAGACAGGTCTGCAACTGCATGAGCTGTGCACCACTTTAGTTAGGGGTAAATTTACCGTAGCGAAGCAAAAGTAATAATTCATTTGAACGTGGTGGTGTAGCACAGCTCGTTATGGAATTAAGCTTGTTTAAAATTTGTATTAATATGAATGATAGTTTTTTTAGAGTTAGGTGGTATCCTTCCTTAAAATTAAAATTCCCAAATTTGAATTAGATTATCGATCAGTAAAAAGGTATAACTTCATAAGATTGATTAGTTTAAAGTGCTCAGGCAAAGTATTGAACAAATTCAAAAATTTCATTATAAATGCTATAACTATTCAGCTGTTTAAACATTTTCTCATTTTTACCACAATTATGCACCAAAAAATATAAAAATCCTGCCACAAATGTTAATATATATACTAATCCAAATATCAACAATAAACCATGTCTGTTTTTTAAATCTTTATTAAAGTGAGAACGGGTTGGTTGATTGGAAATCGTGAGCAATTGTAGAGTATTGTCGTTATGTGAGTTTTTGTACTGAAAAAATACATTTAAATGCATTTATTCTTGAGATCTGAGACGAGCACCAGCGTTGATGACCTTGACGTTAAGTTGAGCAGCACGTTCGAGGAGAGCAACACGCTTCTTGGAGGAAACGTTGTGAGCGATCTCAGCAGCATAAGAACGGTTGTGCATCAACAAAAGGTTGAGTTCGCGGACGTTGGAGACGACGAACTTGCGGAAACCGTTAGGCAAGAGATCACGGGTCTTCTTGGCAGAACCGTAACCAATCTTGGGCATAGGAGCTTGACCCTTGAAACGTCTACGCATGTTACAATCGATACCCTTAGGCTTTCTCCAAGATTCCTACATTAAAAAAGAATTCCAAAATATGAGTTATATGATATCTCAATCAAAAAAGTATAGGGTCATGTACATACACCGACACGCATGAAACGGTTAGATTGATGACGCTTGAAGGTAGCGGTACGCTTCTTGACAATGGTGTGCTTGACGGCGGGAGTAACCATACTGACTACATGGAGTATTTATATTAATAAACTTATTCCAAATGAAAAATTGTTGAATCACTGAGCATATATAGAATCAGTAAAAAAAATAAATAAAAAAAAATAAAAAAACATTCGCATTTTCTTAGTATTTCTAATTATTTTGTATCAGTTCAACTCAATTTATAAATGAGATATAATCTGTGTCGTTAGCTGCTGATATGTTACTGTTTTGTGGTTTGTTGAAAGATAAATATCATCATTTTGCGAATTGATGGATACAAAATACTCAAGAAATTTTATCAAGGCGAATGTTTTTTTACTTTTATTCTACTAAATTCAAACGGATGATTCATATGTCAGATGTATATCTACCTTTTACTAATGGATGCTAAGAGGAGGTCTTGCTGATCTGCTTCCTTCTACCATCATTTTGTTGCAATATTCAATGGCTAATTAGACAGATTGCTACTCCGGATCGAACGTTTTATTGTCCGGTCAACTCGAGGAAGTTTTAAGGTTGCATGATTTGAGCATTTCTTTATTATATTACAATGCGATTACAAAATTCAAACGCATAGAATTAACGAATGGTGGATAAAGTAGTAAAGTATTATTAATATTATTATAAAAAAAAAGCGTTTCGGATATTAGATATTGTAAAAGTAAAATAGAATTAGTGCTTTGATTGATATTCTTGTCGCAGCTTTTGAATAGTTCCACTCTTTTCATTCTTTTCAAATAATTTCTCGATATTTTTCAGGAGTTTATCGTCATCGGGAACTGACATTGTCGAGCCTAGTATTTCCATACAAACATCTAGATCAGCTGATAATAGGCGTGCTGTTTTGATGATATTTTAGAGCATGTCATATTATTATTTTTTCGTCCTCATCTCCTACCTTCATGTAGTTTTAATAATGCAACGGCGACAAAGAAAAATACATCGTATCCACACAAGAAATAAACATCCCAGATTCGCATTAATGTGTGGTAGTTGACAATGCCGCCTGTAAACAGTGTGATGTACCATCTTGTGGAATAAATATCGCTTGAAAGACCTAGATCTGTCTTGAAATTACAAAACATATTTAGTTATATATGTTGATTTATAAAAGTCTTCTACATACTAGATGAGTGAAAAGTTTAGGCAAATATCTTTTCAATAAAGCCTCTTGGATATAGAAGCTTTCCATTAGCATAGGAAAGCCAGGTATATATAAATTATGCAATTTGTCCCGTAAAAACATGTGCACGAGCACTAAGAATGCTTTCTATTTTTTTTTTTTTTTTTTTTTTTTTTTTTTTTAATTGTAACGATTTAGTTAAATGTATAATTCGATTCTTTACCTCCTCTTCACAGTACATCAAGATGGTCGCAACAATATTTGTCATGCCTTGGCAGTATCCAACTTCCTCGTCATAACTAGCAAATGCTCGAAGCACATTAAACAAAGCACGTTGCCTAAATCAAAATTTGTATAAGCTAGCTTTTTGTTAATCAATTGTTTAATTTTACCCTGATCCATATCGCTGTCTAAACATAATATGATCCCTTAACGTTCTAGGGATATCCAAATCAATTTGACGTTCATGTGAGTTTTCTTTGGATAATAATTCCTGTATGTTGTATTTTTATAAATAAAAGACTACATGTAGATGGTTTTCATTTTATCATTATACCTGGTATGTAGCCCTTAATTTATGATCATTTGTTGCATTTTTAAGGCATTCGGTAGATAAATAATACCATGCTTCTCTTCTCCAACAATCAGGAATACCTTTGTATACTCTCTTTTTGAATTTAAAATTGAACACAAATTTATGTGCATTCTCTTGGTCAATTGTAACTGTTGAGGACATATTGGCCCATTTTTCAGCTCTCTCAACTTCTTTAGCTTTCGATCTAAATAAATCAATTTTAAATAATAGAAATAATGACAATAACTGCTATACTACTTTAGTTCAGATTTCGATGTCTTCTCTTCTAAGAAACCGTATCTATATGAATAAATTAGCTACAAATAAACCAACAAGGAAAAATAAACAGCTTTGCTTTTACCTATCAGTCATAGCATACCACTTTTCCATTTCGGCAGCTATGTCCGGGACTTTTTCAGGTCTTTGTTCATATTGATGTCTTAAATCAAAATCTCTATTGTTTTGTAAAGAGAGTTCTGAAATAGATCTTCGAAGTGGAGCAGTTTTAATAGATGAATTCGTTGTAGTTGTGTGCGTAAAATCAGTTTCACTTGAACGAGTTGTTAATTGAGAAGAATCCTGGCGAGAAATTGAATTTTCATTTTCAGCTTGTTGTATAGCATTCGACATATCTAGCCAAACAGTTGGTGGTGTAGAGGAGTGTACATCTGTATTAGTGTGGATCATTTTTCTCAAGAATTGTATAGACAAAAGAAATCAAAAATAAATGGCCCAAATAATAAAAATAATTAAAACAGCTCTCACTTGATTTTTTGCACTCAAATTCGACATATGTACACACAATTAATAGTTTTAAAAATATGTCGTAAATTACAGGAAAAAAAAGGGGTAATATATAATAAAAATATACATATACGATTTTATTCGAATTTTTATTTTATTTTGTCTAATTACAAATTTATTCTTCTTCTTCTTCTTCTTCTTCTTCTTCTTCATCATCATCATCTTCGTCTTCGCCTTCACTTAATGCCTCTTCATCTTCATCACCAGAATCTTCTGCCATAGCAGCCATTTCCATCTCATGTGCTTTGAGGGCTTCCTTGGCCTTGGTCCTTAATGTCTTGTGGCTTCCCTCTTTAGCTAAAACTGTTAAAGGTCTGCTAAGCTCTTCCATAGGTACATCTAAATCATCAGCCTCTTCTAGTTTAGCACGAACGTCATCCAATACTTTTTCTAACTCTTCAAAATATAAATCAATCACATGGTATCTAATAGCATCAGGATTCTTTCTGTCAGTAGGACTAAATTAGATAAATTAATTAATAACGTTTTCTAGAAAAATGACATTTGATTTTAATGTGTTACCTCAAAGGACCTTCAATCAACATGTCAGTATATGCTTCAAGATAAACTTGATCCCAAGACTCTCTAGCCAAGAATTGGAAAGAGAAATAGATCACACGACGCAAAAGTAAATAATACTTGTCCAATCTAAAAAAAAAAAAAAAAAATCAATAGATGGGCAAATGTTGCAATATCTACAAAAAATACCTAATTCTATCTAAACCATGCCATTCTTTACAGTGAATTTCCCAGAATGCCTTCAAAAATGGAATAGCATTAGCAGCAGGCATTTCCATGACAAGTGCTCCAAGATCATTAGCTAAAGCTTGTTGGATCAAAGGTTTGTCAGACATCCAATAACCTATGTAAATGCATTAGAAAAAATCCTATTATTACAATAAAGTAACTTACAGTAAAAGAGGCCCTTCCAAAGTTTGATAAGCTCGATTTCATTCAAATTGCTACCAGTTGATAAAAATTTACGGAGAGAGCGAATAGCCTTATCACGAGTCTTTTTTTCTGTTTACAAAAGAATGCCAATATTTAGTCAATTGCATTTATATCCAATAAAAAAATTTAATATACCATTAGCGGCTAATTGCTTTCCAAGAGGAAGGTAAGATTGTTCAAAGTCCATGTTGACCATATTGTATTAAAGATGAAGGCTTTTTTTTTCTTTCTATAAAAATGCCAAAGCATGCAAATTATCAGAAAAGAATATATTGTAAGCCACTCAAAAGATTTACAGTCAGTTTTGACAAGTATGTGATGTTCATATCCAATCAACTTACCCTTCAACTTTGCCCCGGTTACTTTTGGAGGTGGGGAGGGGTAGTTTTGAAGCAAGTTCCTAACCCTTTCTTACTTGTAATAAAATGTTTGGTGCTTTTAGACCCTCATTAGTAGCCCAAGGTGGTTTACTTTGGTAAGTATATTCTTAATTTATTTGAATTAAATGGTCGAAATTAATATATTGCTTATTTCAGGAAAAATCCCTTCCGCATGTCAGCAACTAGAAAAGCAAATGTTCGTAAGAGACTCAAGGCTGTTGATGATGTTATTGCTACTGTTGCAGAATCTGGTGTCAAATGTAAAGCCTTAGATGAAGCACTTGCACTTCCCAAGGAATCAGAAATGCTTGCCAGAGATAAATACACCGTGTTCAGTCGTAGTGCCAATGGTTATCGCAAATCTGTTCACAAAGTACCAAAATTCACCAAGCTGACCAACAGAACCAGCCCTCCCGGTTTTTAAGTTATTTGTAAGATTAGCTAATCGCTAAGAAAAATAAACTGTAAATAGATAATGAACATGTATGGGATTTATTTTGGATTATATTTAGAGAATGCTGAGACTTTTTGGTTTTCAAATCTGAAGAATATTATGATATTATAGCTTTTAGACGATAAACATTGACGGCAGGCTCGCCCTCGAATACAAGATGGTTTCTTATGAGTATATAACAGATCAATTAGTTAATGCGATTGAATAATATGTAAGATGTTTACTTTTTAAAGTTGTCTCTTTTGAGATTATACCCCCACATTTCAAAATCAATTTTTTACAGTTAAAGAATTTCAAACATGGTAAAGAAAAGGCAATTAAACATGAAACTCCAAGGAAACAATAATTGCCATGTTCAGTATATTCCAGTGTCTGCGAGGATGCATTTAGCCATCAGAATTGACATTATTTCAGAAAAACATTACGAACTTGTATGTTCCTGAGCTGGCACCTTAATTTATTATTTGTGTCATTTCTACAAAAAGAAAAAAAATATTGATCATGTTGTAGCTCCTAAGTCAAAATATATTGATGTTTATCTTTTGCTTAATTCGTTGTTCTTGGATTGTGTAAGAGTCTCTTAAAAACGACAAACTAATTTGCAATATCCCCGAGCCTAGCTTTATTATTAAAGAAAATTATCATCATAAGCTTGACTTGGGATTCTCATGGTGCAAAACGAAATTTCATATAAGCACATTTTAATATTAAAGTATTTCAATAAAGATGTCTATACACTACCAGAAAATAAGAAATATTGAAATAAATTGAGTACAGGGTTGCACTTAAACATAGGGTGTGTATCTTCTGTAATTGATATAACCTATTACAGGTTGTTGGATAAACCTCAATTTGATACAGTACATCAAGTGAAGTACAGCAGCATGGATAGTTAAAATACTTTTATTTTTTTTTTGCCAGTAATCATTAAATAGTATAACAGCATCAACAGAGAGCAAAACAGTTCAGGCAATAACACCACGTGATCTCCAACAATTTAAATTATTTTGTATTTTATTACTAATATTTTTAAACGACAAGAAGGTCGCTTTGTCCGAGTGGTTAAGGAGTGAGACTTGAAATCTCATACGCTTTGCGTGCGCAGGTTCAAACCCTGCAGGCGACGATATATTTTTTTGTTTATTTAGGAATTATAGTGTGTGTAGCTATTATGATGTTGCTACTTAAATGGAACGTAGTAGTCCCATTAAAGATGTTCTAACAAGCATGCATTAATATAAAAAACAACTAACGAATCTTTCTTATTTTTTATCTATAATTTTGGTTATATATAGTGGGTGTTACAGTTGAACTTGTAGTAACGGGATGAAAAAGTTGATATGTAATAAAAGAATTAAAAATAAATAGAATATTGCCAATGCAATAATATCTATTAAATGAGCACCAGATTTTAAGTTGTCCAACTAAAGTAAATGTTTTATATAATTTATATAAAACGAAATGAATTAAAGAAGAAAAGGTACAATGAAATATATATTATAATAGTTCAAGGGATCTTGTAGTAAAATAAGAAGATAAAAATAAAATATCAATAAGATAATATTAAAGTGAAAATAAGATAAAAAGTAAGATGAAATTGTAAGATGTAAAATAAGATGCTCTTTATTAGTTTAGTTATCGCTTTATGTTATTTATACTAGTTAATGTTCTGTTAAAAGGTCCTTGGTAAAATGGACAAAATGAAATAAAATGGGATGTTTATATTATCATCCGTGTAAGATAAGAAAAGATTGATTATATATGGGTTAAATGTGTTGTTGTTTTTGAATATAACTGTTTGCGATGAAAGCTAAAGATATTTATTATGCTTGATTTATTCTTGAGTCCGCATAAATTGGTTTGACCTGAGAATTGTCTGTTTCAGGAGTAATTTGAGATTTAATCTAATCTTGGATATAATTTGAGAATATACTATTGAATGGCAGTTTAAAAGATTGTAAATATTTGATTTTAATAAAGACGTTTTATTAGAGAAAGTAGTATCAACAAAAAGAGAGTTACGACAAGCATTAAGCGTAACATCGAAAATCGTTATAACGAACTGATGGTGGTTAAAAAAATGTTGTGTCCAGCATCATAATAAATCAGATGCTCCAATATTGGTGTGCCAGGAATATATATACCAACTGGATTGAAATACTGTTAGTCTTTCATTACATCAAACTTATTACATAAATTTTAGTCTTGGATGAGAGTTTAAGATCAAATAATATCAAATTGTATAATTAATATTACACAAAACATTCAAGAATCATCAATCTTCCCACATGCATTAACATTTAAAGTGTGGGTAAATTATCCCATTAATAATAGTTTGCTAGTAGTATATAATAATCACTGTAAATACCAAATATATTTTTCAAGAAGCCTATTTAACTCCTACATTGCTTTTAAACCATTTTTAATGAATCCAAAAAGATCATAATTGTATTTCCAATAATACTTTTCATAGTTTTTGTAATGATCTGTAATTCTGAACTAATAACAAAGGTGGATATTATACTTGTATATATTATTCTTATTATTATAAATTGGTAATCACGGGGTTAATAAAGGTTGGCGTTCTTATTTGTAAATAAAATATTTGTTAGTCGGTAAATAAATGTTAAGGAAGAGTAAAACGGCAGATAAATTTACGAGGGATCATGGAAAGGTTTCCTTGTATTAATTATATATATAGAACGAGACAAGGTTTTGTATGAATAAAACACAAACTGCTTGACTCATTACAGTTTTCAGTCTTCAATGTCAGGAGCTTGTTCTCTTTTCTATAACCAACCTGTATTACTGAACGCTTATTGTATCTGCCTCAGATACTGTTAAATAAATAAACACGAGTTAGTTGCACTAATGCCGTCTATTCTCAAGTTCAATTTATATCTCACGGAAGTATCAAAGGCGCCTAACTCATTACTTTTTTTTCTTAAAAACTGGGTCTCACTTTTCATCCCTGACTCAATTTTTTTCCCCAAAAAATAGTACAAAAAAATTATATACCTGTGTAAGTACCTGAGATGCTTGACTCTAATCCAGAAACAAATAACTAGAAATATCCTATTTTTTGCAGGTGATATAGCATTTTTAGTGCTATTGTATCAGATTTTCTACTTATTTTACTATTATAATTTAAATCCTCGAGCTATCATATCTCTACAAAAAATTAGGTTACACTAAGACTTTTTAACAATAAAATTTCCTCGTTTTAGAGCGTTTTATAATACATTAAAGTATAAAAATTCTGTAAACTTATTTTTTTCCTTTTTTGACATCTTTTGTAGTAGATTTTAGAATATTTGCTAGATTGAGCAACAGTTGTTTTTTATTATCCATGTTTCATGTCATAGGCCACGTTGAATCCAATTGAACGCAGCTCACTGTATGTCTGCAATGTCCCCATTTACTATTAGGATTACTGCTAGAATTCAGGCATTAAATTGCATTTTCGTTCATATCTAATACTGGCAAAGATGGCCACATTAACTTACATTAAGTGCTATGCGAAGGAAAATTATACAGTCACTCATGTCTGATGACGAACGCAAATTGCTTATTAATAAGAAAATTCTACAAAAGACAAACTACTAGAAATCTCATATTAGAAAACCGTTTGAAAATATTCATAGCTTCAAAGGTCACACAGCGATATTGATGGATGATATGCGTATAGGTCTAATAATCATTATAATTGTGAAGACCAAAATCAAGGGTATAATTATAGGCCACAACCCTCATAATTAATTATATCAACTATCAAAGTTTTAGCGATGATAATAATAGCTATTATATTAACAACCTTTAAAGCAATCATCATTATGGAATTTCGGGGCCAGTTTCAATATATAATTCACTGTGGGAAAAAACGCGAAGATAGCAATTTTAAAATTTGCAATTATTTATTTCTTTACATAAAATCGTTATAAAGTTATATACCTTTCCAATAACATCTTCAAGTAAAACAATTTCCGCAGCGATTGTTATAGTAGTTTTTTCAGAAAAATTGTAGTTTATATCTCCTCATTTTATACCTTTTTTTCCGTGGTGGTAGAATACTTTTTACATCGTTGCCCTAGAGACTGTACCAAAAAAAATCCCTTCAAAAATTAGCTTCACTACATATCGAGCACGAATTACGGGGTCTAAATTATTAAACTCCGTTTCGTACGGACTGTATCTTAAAATACCAAGAAAATTGCTATAAAATCTACTCTTCAGTTGATAACTTTTGCAATTTTAAAATAAACTCAAACAGTAGTATTTTATAACAGTTATATAAAGGAGAAAAATAAATGTAGCAAAAATCCTAATTAAGCTCATACATTATTTATAAAGTTATTTCCATTAAAAGCGTACAGAAACGCAACTTCAATGGACTGTAACTCGAGTTAGCAGCCGTTTAAGCACATACTTTATTAGTCAAAAATAATTCTTTCGTTTAGCTTTATCATATTTTACCATAAAATCAATTTCGAAAAATTATGAATTTCCCCTTGTATACCCTCGTCCAAAATTTACATTTTTCGAAGAAAGCTAATAACACTATGAAAAATAGAGCTAGGAAGACAAACAGTGGCCCAAATAATATATAATTTTTTGCATTATTTGTATATAAGATTAATTTTAAAATTGTATTATAAAAGTATGCTTAAAATCCCTAAAAACTGATTTTCATTTTTTGGCATTTTTCGCAATATTTTTGGTGACAAAAGTTTTCAACAAGTATAGCATTATATATAAAATCAAATTTCATGTTGAGGTTACTTAGTACAGCTAGCCAGACTACTATACACGTTTAATGTCAATTTTGCATTTTAAAAATTTAGGATTGTTTTTATCAATTTTCTCATCATCAGAAAATTTTAGATTTAAATTACCGCCACAGCTGAGATGTATAAGGATTTAGAGAAAATTCGCTCTTTTCAAAGAACACCAATGTGCTTGTGGCCACATCAAATTCTAAGCTTCAAAGTTTTGGAAACTTTGAATATATAATACGTATATTTTAAGTGTAAAAAAATTCTGGGCACTTTTTTTTTCTTTTCTTTTTTGACGTTTCTTGTACTCAATTTCAAAATATTCCTTCAATTGAGCAGCAGTAGTACCTGATTTTTGCTCTAGTTGTTGTTATTGATTTTATGTGAGCTCTATCAGATTCATATTAGTTTTTTAAATATTAATTTGTCGTAAAGATATTGTAATAAATTATAAAATCAAGGGGTTGTCAATTGGGATATATAGTATGTGAATTATAAAATTGACTTTGATTCTATGATTTGGGGAGAAGAGGTTGGTGTTACTAATTGTAATTGCTATTACTACTATACAATCAACACCTATGATTGGATTATATTGGATTATATAACAATTGGTTATAAGTATCAATGATAATTGAGTAATAAGATATACTTATTTGGAATGGGGTTATAAATATATAAGGCACTATTATGGGAAAAAAAGCGAAAATAAAAATTTTAAAATTTGCAGTTATTTATTTCTTTACATAAGTTTGTTATAAAGTTATACCGTTTCAATAACATCTATATGTAAAACAGTTTCTGCAACGATTGTCATAGTAGTTTTTTCAGAAAATTTGTAGTTTATATCTCATCTTACACCTTTTTTCCCGTTGTGAAGGGAAGAAAGAAACAGATAAATTTACTGATGTTCATTTAGTCTGCATAGATTATTGGTATTTATATGGCTTGGGAGTTGGTCATATAATAATTGGGTTTAAGTAAGAATGTAATGGACCAAATCATTACAGATATCCTCAAAAATGCGTAAAAATCAAATATCCTCGGTTTTGCTCCTGCAGTAAAACGAGAAAAAGCTTTAAAAAGATACAGTTTAAATCCTTCTTTATTAAAAAATGGATAGTGCGCAATAAGTTTATATTTGTACTCTATTTATAATATTTGTAATTTCATTATGCCTGGCAGTTTTTCACTAACTGTCAGTGATTTATCTGAATTAGGAATTAAGGGATTACCAATTTAGAGTATTTGCTAAACCATAATGCTTATCATGCAGATCAGTGATCAGACCATGCTACATTCCATGCGTCTATTCATGCTTTTTATTGTATTATCACAAAAGTATGATTCTATTTTACTCATGCGATATTCATATGTTTATTCTTTCGATAAACATATTAGTTTGTCCGTGATTTAAGATTTACATTGAGCTTCTTGACTTATATAGTCAAGGAGCCCTGTTAATGTCTGTTTTTTGACATATTTGTTAATGATCCACATGGAACAATCCTTACTTTGGTCTATGTGTTTTTCAGGTTTATTTTATAATTCTACTTGTTATTAATTATATAATTCAGTTTATTTTATTGTATGTTACGTTACTCGTACTTCTCATATTTTATGATTAAACCTATGTCATCTCTATTTGAATATTAGAACATTGAGATGGCATTTGATTTCTTATGTGTGGAAATAGTATCTTAGTTCAGTACAGCTCCAAAAAAAAGACCAGTATACCCTCGCCTCAAATTTTAAATTTTTTTAAAAAAAAAAGTTTACAAAATCCTTGTTTTCTCCACGAAAAATGCAGCTGAAAAGTTCATAAATAGCTAGATCAATAAACAATTCTACTACCAATTTTACCAATTATGTAAGTTTGAGGTAAGTTTATAGAAAGTAGTGTCCATCTTCAAAAAATCTTTAAAATTTCAATTGCATTTTACGCAAAATTTAATGTAAAGCACTGACCTAAATTTTATTTAGTCAAATGTGGAATTTAGAGCTATACAAAAACCATTTATTACACTATCTGAATATACCTTGTGGTTTATAAATTATTAAATGATTTTGTTTTTTGGGTCATTTTTCAAAAAGTTTTGCACACTATGATGGGAAAAAACGCGAAAATAGCGATTTTAAAATTTACAGTTATTTGTTTCTTTACGTAAAATTGCTATAAAGTTATATTTTTTCAGCAAATTTTTTATGTAGAACAGTTTCTACTGCTAATATCATAGTAGTTTTTTCAGAAAAGTTGTAGTTTATACCTCATTTTACACTTTTTTTCCTGTAGTGCATAGTGACATATCAATTTTAAGACTCAATTAGCATAAGCTGTGAGTTTTACAGCGAACTGTTGTTTAGATTATCTCAACGAAAAACTAATGTCTTTCGCTAAAACAAAAATTACAGAGTAGTTTAAGCAAGACCTACATCTTCAATACAAAAAGTTACTACTTTAGCCTTGGTGTTTAAATTTTACAATTAATTTTAGGTTAATTTTAGGTTAATTTTAGGTTGATTATTGGCCAATATCAGATCAATGCACCTATAATCTGTTAATACTCCTTTATTTAAAGACATATATCTATAGCTATTAAGGAAAGGCATATCCTCTTGAGATCTGATGTAAATCAGCCCAATACTGGGAGAGTAAATTTGATATTTTTTGTGAAACGTCTCAATATTTTCGATTGTTAGGCTTGAGAGCTGAAATACAATAGTGTACGCAACCCACAGCTCAAACACGAATATATTAGCTCTTGCACTTGCAATAACTATAATAATGAAATATTTGATGCTAGCTGATTGTGTCAATAGTACTTCTACACTAAAACAAAAATAATCTTATAAACTAGCTATAATTTTTTTTTTTTTTAATACAAGTTATACATCACGTACATAAACATGTCATTAACATGTCAATAAGTTAGAGCTATCTAGAACTGTGTACATCAACTGAAATGTTATCTCTTTTAAGATTAAAAATTAGGCCATACGAAATGAATTTTTGAAATTAATGAGTTCATTGACCAAATGTGATTATGTACATTTCTTGACTCCAGATACTTTTAGTAATCGCAATTTATCATTGCATATTTTCAATACCCCTTTCTTCAACAACAATTTGGAATTTTGCATCCACCAACCAGTGACCGGTTATCATCTTTTGACTCATTGTTGCAAATCCAATGGGTTTGAAGATCCGTCTTTCTGTATGGATGGGATGTGATGGGGCAAGCTTTCTGTCAATTTTGAAGGATTATACTCGTTCTTTTTTTTTTTTTTTTTTTTTTTCTTTTTTATATTAAATAAAGTGAAAATGGTTTCTTCATCGGTTAACCCCGATGTTGCTAGAGTCTCTGTTCTCGGTTCAGAGTCTATCATTGTTGGTTTTCATTTAACCGAATATCTCCTACGCGATATTTTGACTAATATCCCTGCTTCCAACTATGTTGTCATTACAGATACTAATTTGGCTCCAATTTATCTTGATAAGTATGTTAATGCTTTTAAGACTGTAAGCAAAGAAATCTTTGAAGCAAAGGGCGAAAAAGAACCTCGTCTTTTTACCCGTATTTTACCACCTGGAGAAATGACTAAATCTCGAAAGATTAAGGCTGATATTGAAGATTGGCTTCTTTCCAATGCTGTCACCAGAGATACTTGTTTCCTTGCTATCGGTGGTGGTGTCATTGGTGATCTTGTCGGTTTTGTAGCTGCCACATTTATGCGTGGCGCTAGTGTCGTTCAAATCCCTACTACTTTGTTGGCCATGGTAGATTCATCTATTGGTGGTAAAACTGCAATTGATGTACCTGCTGGTAAAAACTTGGTTGGAGCATTCTGGCAACCCAAGCGTATTTTCATGGATCTTGACTTTTTGAACACTTTACCCGAGCGTGAATTTGCCAATGGTATGGCTGAACTTATTAAGGTTTGTTAAACTTTAAATTTTTGGCATTTTTAAGAGAGCCCTAGAAGTATTGATAGTTTGTATTACAATAGACTGCTGCCATTTCAGATGAAAACGACTTCTGTAAGCTCGAAAACGGTGTAGAAGCTATCCGTAATGCTGTATTCTGTAGTGGATCCAATGTCCCCAACCAAGGTAAGAGTGCATTGATTTATCAAACGATCTTTTATTGATTAAATGTCGATTTAATTTTGAAAAGGAGCAACATTGGATACTCGTACAGAAGCTCAAGCTATGCTTATGGATGTTATTTTAGCTTCCGTTAGATTCAAGGCATTTGTCGTTACTAGCGATGAAAGAGAAGGAGGTCTTCGCGGTCTTTTGAACTTTGGCCACTCAATTGGCCATGGTATTGAAGCCATTGTTTCTCCTTTGATGCTTCATGGTGAATGTGTTTCAATTGGCTGTATCAAGGAGGCAGAATTATCTCGTAACTTGGGCCATCTTAACCAAGTTGCTGTTGGTCGTTTAGCTCGTTGTTTCGCCTCTTATGGTTTGCCTATTAGCATGGAAGAGAAGAAGGTTAAAGATAGAATTGGCAGTCTTTACTGTCATGTTGATGACATTATGGAGGTTATGAAGGTTGATAAAAAGAATCAAGGTGACAAAAAACGTATTGTTATGCTTTCTGCCATCGGTAAAACCTTAGAGCCTCGTGCTTCCATCATTGCTGATGCTGATATTCATAAGGTTTTATCCCCTGAGCAACTCGTCTTGCCTGTTACTGAATCACCTACTGGCCCCAAGAAAGAAGTTGCTTTGACAACTCCTGGATCAAAATCTATTTCTAACCGTGCTTTGCTTATTGCTGCATTGGGTACTGGCACTGTTCGTATCAAGAACTTGCTTCATTCTGACGATACTCAATTCATGTTGGCTGCTCTCAAGAGTTTAAATGCTGCTGATTTTGAGTGGGAAGATAATGGTGAAACCCTTGTTGTTCATGGTGGAGGTGGACGTCTTTCTGTCCCTGATAAAGAAATTTATGTTGGTAATGCAGGTACTGCATCCAGATTCTTGACATCTGTTTTAACATTGATCCCCACTGCTGAAGGTGCTAAAAATCCTACTGCCATCTTAACTGGTAATGCTCGTATGAAGCAAAGACCTATCGCTCCTCTTCTGGCTGCTTTGAAGGCCGATGGTGCTGAAATTAAGTCAATTGAAAAGGAAGGTTTCTTACCTATTGCTGTTACTCCTAACGGTGGTCTTAAAGGTGGTCGTATTGAATTATCTGCTTCCATTTCCTCTCAATACGTCTCTTCCATCTTATTGTGTGCTCCTTATGCTACTGAAGCTGTTGAGCTTGCTTTAACTGGTGGCCAAGTTATTTCTCAACCTTACATTGATATGACCATCGCCATGATGGAATCATTTAGCGCTGTTGTAGAACGTCTTCCTGAGAACACTTATAGAATTAAGCAAACCACTTACAAGAACCCTGAACATTATCTTGTTGAGTCTGATGCTAGTTCTGCTACATATCCTTTAGCTATTGCTGCCATTACCGGTACTACATGTACTGTAACCAGTATTGGTTCTAACTCTCTTCAAGGTGATGCTACTTTTGCTATTAATGTTCTTCGCCCTATGGGATGTACTGTTGTTCAAACCGAAACCTCCACCACAGTTACTGGTCCTCCTATCGGTCAACTTCGTCCTCTTCCTGAAGTTGATATGGAAACAATGACTGATGCTTTCTTGACTGCCACCGTTTTAGCTGCTGTTACTTCTCCTGCTGATAGTAAGGGTGAAAATATCACTCGCATTTATGGTATTGCTAATCAACGTGTCAAAGAATGTAATCGTATTGCTGCTATGGTTCATGAACTCACCAAGTTTGGTGTTCAAGCTTCCGAATTGCCTGATGGTATCCAAATTCATGGTAAGCCAATTAAGGATTTGAAGGCACCCAAGGAGGGCGTTCATACTTATGATGATCATCGTATTGCCATGAGTTTCTCTGTCTTCTCTACCATTGTTCCTCACGGTACTATTATCACTGATAAGAAGTGTGTCGAAAAGACCTGGCCCACATGGTGGGATGATCTTGAGGGTAAGCTTGGTGTCCGTTTGAATGGTGTTGATCATGGTCTTAGATTAGGTCAAGCTGAAAAGTCATTGGGCCGTACTTCTATTAAGGCTAGCAAGACTCTTGATGATGGTAAATCCATGGTTATTGTTGGTATGCGCGGTGTTGGTAAGACTACTCTTGGTCAATATGCTGCTGAAGTTTTAGGCTTCAAGTTTGTTGATGTAGATCATTATTTTGAGGAGACCTTAAAGACTACTGTGTTTGAGTTCATTAACACTTGGGGTTGGGATCAATTCCGCATCAAAGAAACTGCTGCTTTAAAGGCATTATTAGCAAAGGATTCTGATTATGGTCGTGGTTATGTTATTGCTTGCGGAGGTGGTATTATTGAAACTGCTGAATCTCGCGATGTCTTGAAAGAACATACTAATAATGGTGGTAAGGTTTTGCATTTGGTTCGTGATTTAGATCAAGTTGTTCGTTATTTGAACCGTGATAAGACTCGTCCCATGTATGGTGAAGATATGATGAATGTCTGGCGTCGTCGTCGTTCTTGGTACAAGGAGGTCTGTAACTTTGAATTTGTTGCTTATGCCAATAGTTTAGTGGATGATGGATATGTCTCTCCTACTGAATGGTTAGCTATTAAGAGAGACCTTCAAAGATTCCTTCATTTTATTAGTGGTCGTGACACAAATCATGTTAACACAGCTGCTGGTCGTGTAGGTGTTCCCACCACATTTGTCTCTTTAACTGCCAAGGATCTCAGTCTATCTCTTAAAACCTTGAAGGAAATGTGTGAAGGAGCTGATGCTGTCGAGTTGCGTGTTGATCTCTTACAAAAGCCTGAAGAAAAGGAAGAAATGACTGATATTGAGTACTTTGGTGAGCAATTGGCCATTTTACGTCGCACTGTTTCTATTCCTGTCATTTTCACAGTTAGATCAAAGGGTCAAGCTGGTGCTTTCTCTGATAATGATGAGGAGGGTATGTTTGAATTACTCAATTGGGGTCAACGTTGGGGTTGTGAATACGTTGATGTTGAAATTTGTTGGAATCCTGCTACCATCGAGAAACTCATTTCTAACAAGGGTGAAAGTCTTATTATCTCTTCATGGCATGATGTTCAAAATGTTACACCTTGGGACGGTAAAGCTATTCAAGTTAAATATGATATTGCTGACAAGTACGGTGATATTATCAAGCTGGTTGGTGTTGCTCAAACTTTCCAAGACAATATGACATTAGAAACTTTCCGTGCTTCTAAGGCTGGTGGTAAAGATCTTATTGCTATCAATATGGGAGCTGCTGGTCAGTTGTCTCGTGTCATTAATGAATGCTTGACACCTATCACTCATCCTGCTTTGCCCCATAAGGCTGCTCCTGGTCAACTTTCCCTTGCAGAAATTAACAAGGCTCGCCATCTTATCGGTCTTTTACCTGCTCAATCTTTCTGGTTAATAGGTACACCTATTCAACACTCAATGTCTCCTACTCTCCATAATACTGGTTTTGATGTATTGGGTCTTCCTCATCGTTATGGGCTTTTAGAATGCCATATGGTTGAATATGCCGAAGATGCTATCCTTAAAGATCCTAATTTCGGTGGTGCTTCAGTCACTATTCCTCACAAATTAGCCATCATGAAGTATCTCAATGAAGTAACTGAAAATGCCAAGGTTATTGGTGCTGTCAACACTATTTTCGTTCGTGATACTATTATTAATGGTGAAAAGAAGAGAGAATTTATTGGTGAAAATACTGATTACATTGGTATGAAACGTTGTATTCAATCACTCATGTTGGATGCTACCAATCCTCCTGAACAGGGTCTTGTTATCGGTGCTGGTGGTACTGCTCGTGCAGCATTATACACATTACAAAAAATTGGTATCAAGAAGATTTACTTGTGGAACAGAACTATCTCAAAAGCCCATGATCTTCAAAAGGCATTCGAGAATATCATTGATATTGAAGTGGTTGATTCATTAGAATCCAAGATTGAACCAGGAGTTATCATCTCTACTGTTCCCGCTGATTCTGGTATCGAATTGCCTGAACATCTCTACGGTGGAATTAAGGGCATTATCTGTGATATGGCCTATAAGCCTCGCCGCACTAAATTACTTTTACAAGCCGAGCGTAAAGGATGGTCTTGCGTCGAAGGTATTGAAGTTTTGATCTCACAAGGCATTGCCCAATTTGAAATTTGGACAGGTAAACGTGCCCCTGTGGATAAGATTGAAGCAGAAGTATTGAAAAAGTATGAATTATAATTAAACAAACGATCCAATCATGCTTTTCATTGAAATGAAAGCATGCAATACAGTTTTAAAATAGAAATAAAAAATAAACAATGTGTTTGTGAGACCTCTTGCTTTTTTCCTTTTTTTTTCCTTTAAAAAATCTTTCTCTCCTACATCTCTCCTTTTTTTTGTTTCTTTTTTTTTTTTTTTTTTTTTTTTCTCGTTTACATACTATGAAAGTATTGTCTCAATTATTAGGAAGATATTCTAATAATCATAAACCATTGATTTTATTCCGTTTACCTGATACGGATACATTATTTTATCGATTATCAGATATCGAGCCAATTTTTAAATTACCACCATTTTCATACAAGAAAGCAATATTTAAAAATTGTTATCGTGATAATGAAGACACATATTTGAATACTAAAGTTTTATCTGATATTGCAGGCCAATTCAATAAACATTTATTAGCTGAATTATGTAAATTAAAACCAAATGATTATAATGTTGGTTTGGCTGATGCTATTCTTCAAACATTTCCCGAATTTAAAAGAGCGCCGAAAGAAGAAAATATATGGGAATCTGTTCAGTTACCTTTGGAAAACTTGGAAGATATCATTCAAAGAGAGGTTAAAACAGAACCATCTTCGCCACCAACTGTTAATCAGGCTCTACCAGAAGAAAGAAATAATGCAATGGCTTTAGATAAAGTATTGCTGAACTCTAATGAACTTAGAAGACAGAGGTAACAGTTAAAATATATTTATATATTAATAGTATATTAATTGGATTGTCATACAGTACTTTAGATTTGGAAAAACCTGCAAAAAAACAAAAAACATCAAATGGGGCCGAGCGTGAAAAAAGACCTCATTCTTTATCAGTTGGTACCACAACAACATCTGCATCTGCAGCTACGAAACAAATCCGAAAGCTACAATCATATCCACCTATTATTAACGAAGACAGCGCACCACCACAAGAAGATCCAATGATTCCAAACAAAAAGAGATTATCAATTAAGCATAAAAATGCACTCAATTTGACAATTTTTGCTCCTTCATACAATGAACAACTAACGGGTGTAAGATCTGCACCAATTAACTCTAATTTTAACAGATCAACGCAGCAACAACATCAATTACAACAACAACAACAACAACAACAACAACAACAACAACAACAACAACAACAACAGCAACAACAACAACAACAACAACAACAACAACAGCAACATTATCAGCAAAACCAACAACACCAGCATCACCATCAACAGCACAAATATATTGTAGGTTCAAATCTCGCACCTGCATCTGCTACAATTGCAAGACTTCCTTTTAACCACCAACCATCTCCAAGAAGACATGAATTTGCCATTCCTCCTATAGTTCCATCTCAACAACAACCACCTCATACAGCACACCCTACAAGCAGAGAAAACATGTCTTATCAACAATATATCGCGTCTCCATCTCTATATGGTAATCACCCTCATAGTAAACCTCATCCTCCATCTTTACAATCTTCTTCGTCTGTTGCTGCTTATAGCCATCCTCAAAACAAGAGAAATCATGAATCTCAACCTCAAATTGCGGTAACAGCTGCTAGTGTACCTTTGCCACCAAAGACACCCACTACTAATTCTTTTGCAGCTCTTCAACGCCAACAATATTTACAACCTTTTGAACATCTATTTGATACCATCGAAACAACTAGAACATTAAAATCTACTCTAGATGATCAGATTAGAAGATCTTCATCACTTATGCAAACTTTGCAAGCTTCAGCAACAACCATTGAAGGATTAGTAAGAAATCAAGTAAAGGAAGCACAATGGGAAATGATAACACAAATGGAACAAACAGTAGAAGGATTAGTACATCGCATTGAGGCAATCGAAAATCGCCTTGATCATGCTAATAATAATAATAATAATAATAATAATAGTAGTAACAATAATAGTAATAATAACAATAATAATGCATCAGCTTTCACCAAAAAACAGAGATTATCAGAGCAAAATTCAACTTCTCTTCCATCGCCTTTGCCTAGTGCTACAAAAGAAGAGAGAGCTGCAGCAGAGGATTTAGTTGCATTCTCAGAGAGAAGAAGAGAGAACAATCCTTCATCTTCAGATGAATTGCAAACACCACCAACAATTGTTCGATCGCAAAATGATATTGGACCTCAAGAATATCACAATATGTTGAACACTTTACGTGATCGACTTGATCGATTAGAAAGACAAATTGAAACATAATAAACACCGTATACATGAATATAAACTAACAAAAAATAAAACTTGCACTTCAATCATTGTTTTAAAGTTACACTCGTTATTGTAATTGTGTAAATAGGCATTAAAGACACATCAATGCTTTATAATTAGGTTTTAAATCAGGGTTTTAGATTTTTATAACCCGCTTCATAAGTTCTGTTAAAAAATTATACATTACATAATTTTAAAAGTGGCATGTATCAATATACCATATACTATTCCATAAATAAATACAGTATTATATTGTAGTTTTGGCGTTGCTCCAGTTGAGATAGTATTTGGGCACTTTTAATTTCCATCTTTACACAATAATAAGTCTTACACACATTTCAGTATCACTCACATCAGTACATAGTAGAAGTGGCGATATTGGTAAAGCCGATGTGATGGTAACCGACGCTAGGATTGAATGGAAAAAAGGGAACACCAAGTGCAAGGTACGATAAGCCTGTTAAGCCATTTGAAAGAGAAGATATGGCATCTCTCCCTTTGTGGGAGGAGTTGATTTGACTAAGATGCATGCTGGATTTGTGCAAGCAGATGTCCCATTATTGGTTTTCAATGTATTATCAAATATATGTACAAGATGAGTAGTTTTATGAAAACAATAAATACAAGTTTGTGATGTATTATAGTCATCGGTAATAATTGTTGAGATGTATATTGAGTGGCTTTGAGGTTTCCATTTGCCACAGTACTTTTTAAACCCTTTGATATGTAATCCAACTGAGTATCCTCTATTACAAACAAATGCAATGGGGCTACCTCTTTGATCTTGATTGATAAATATCTTCGTTCATTTGAACAAGCTTGATCGAGAAATTTTTGTCTTTTTAATTCTTTGCTCCTTCTTTTGCTGGTAATAGTGTCGCTGTAGTAAAATTCTCGCATCAATCCACGATGCTGGAAGTATGGTTGAGCAAGTTGATCTAATCTAGACGACGTTGTTTCTAAAATTTGACTACTGCCCTTTCATTGTTCGCTTTTTCTTCCTTTCAAGTCTTTTTAAAAACGATTTATTACCAGATTGGTGATAGATATCATCAGAGTTGATGGCCAGTGTAGAAGATAGCGGCACAAACAATTGCTAAGTCTTCCATTGTCAACATTTGTAGTATGCTCAATATACAGCTATTTCTCTATTATGCTTATATTACATATCATTGATTTCTAAAACTGAATAGTAACTGTAAAGTTCAATGTGGTTTTTGAACCTGTTTATATCAAATGATGCTGTTTCAGTCATATTAACAAGACCATTATCAATACTATCAAAGAAAGTATTTCTTGAATACAAAATTTCGTCGCTCAAAGATAATCGTTCGGCATTCTTCAGGCAGCAACTATTCTCTTGAGTAATTGCATATGATTTTATTACTTCTGTTGGTTCCTTATTGTTGGGATGTCTTAATTGGTGAAGCTCTTGACGCCTTTTTTATAATTCGCTTTTAGTATGAGCTATGTCCTTATTCAACAACTTTCGTCTTTGCTTTTCATCTTCTATTTGATTGTATAGCAAGTTTTGATTTTTTGCGTTTTTCCATTCTTTTTTAAAAAGGTAGAGTTGATTTTCTAATAAAATACTCTTTGTCTGTTTATAAAATTCTTTCAATCTTTCATACAGTGTATTTATTGCACCACGTAATGCATCCAGATCACCATCAGTATCTCTAGTAAGCAGGGTGGTATCCTTGGGCTTTTTGGGTTTAATATTATTGCTCGTATCTGAAATAGGGGGACGTTTCAATATCCCAGATAAGCGTACTGTCTTCAGTCCAGACAAAAGAGTCATTCTATGATTAAAGAACTAACCGTAAGACCCTGCAATAGCTTGGTTATTCTCTGTTGCAACTTCTTTTGAAACAATTTTTCGACTACCAAAAGCATAAATATCTAATTTGGTTACTCCCTTCTTTAATTTTGAAGAACAGAATAAAGAAAAGAGGGAAGGTGCATCAATTGCCAATGCATTTAATTTTCCAGGCATGGTTAAAGGATAAACACTGATTGCAAACTTGTTATAACCAGAAGCACGTAAAATTTCATTAGCCATCAAAACAAACGGTAAATGATGGGGCATACTATACCAATTCTTTTTTGAAGGAACGTAGAGCATGATTAAAGTATAGATCAATAGACATGTTTCCAGCTCTTCAGCAGTGATATCGGCACAGAGTTCTTTGATAATATTCTCAGTAATGGTTTCACTATGATGCTTAAAAATTGCATCTCTTACAACAGCTACCAAAACTTGAATTCTATTCCTTGATGTGTCTAAAGCATCATCTACTTCTGTAGCGCCTATAAGCATTATTTCAGTAGTAACAGCATGATCATGGACCGCGACAATATCCAACTTGACGGAATCTGTGATGGCTGTCTTGGGAGGGTTTACTACTAAAGGAATTTTGCCCTTCTTTAAAGAGCTCTTCTTTTAGAAGAAAACGATGATTAGTTTATGCATTCGTATGAATTATAAACATAAAGATATACCTCCTTTTCTAATGCTGATTCATAGGCTTGGATTCTTATGAGACACCTTTGTGCCCATCGGTTCCATTTCGCTTTCTTACCAAGATTTCCCAGTTCAAGTTCTGCTTTGTTGGTATATTGAATATATTTTCTAAGTTTATTATTAAATAAGTTTCACTTCCTATCTCTTGTCAAATTGATAAGGAATATTTTATCAATAGGAATAGGCCCTATATCCTCAGTGGTTATCGTTCTTGTCTTTCTTTTATCTTTTGCCTTGTTGAGTTCTTGTTCAATGAATTCTCTCTTTTCTCGTTCTCTTCTTGAAGACAAATGTAATCTTAACAGGACAAGTAAAAGCTGATTGAATAAGACTTTAAATCTTGTGCTAGAATTCCAGGTATTGCCAAAATTTGTCATAAATTGAGATGAAGCCATTTTCATTATAAAAACATCTAATTCTGGTTGTGCGCCTTCTTGTCGTGGAGTTATATCATTAAAGGCTTTATAAATTGAATACTTTTCTTTAGAGCTTGATCGTAATCCTTGTGGTACTAATGAAGTTGATTGTACCAACTGCAAGTGATTAATATTGAACAACGTTTTGAAATGCTTTGTAAAAATATCAGAGTTTATAAAACTGGTGGTGCTACATGTTTCTCTATATTCTTAAAATAAAATCCATTAGGAAGAATTTCTTGTAAAACAAATCCTTCTGATGTATTCATGACTATACTACTATTAGCGTATATATCCAAAGTATAATTCTTAAATAAAAGAATCATTTTGTACACTTGCAAACTAGAGTCAGTGATATAGTTTGATGCATTTTGCAGGTTGTCTTGTAATCTATTTATGAAAATGGTTCTCAGTTCATGTGGAAGATCTTTTCTGAGTAATGCTCCGAAAGGGCCATGAAAGGTTCTGTAATTTTAATCAAAACTGGGTGATGTAATTGCACCGGGCTCAGGAGCAGTAGAAGTTGAGGCTTCACCCTGTTCTTGTCGTAGTTTTCCTCGATCTTCGTCAAGTCCTTACACCACTCAGGCTGTTGCTAGATATTTTTATTCTTCCTAGATTTTCAAATAATGGTGGTTATATATCGTCATATCGGTTCAGCCAACTTAATCCGTTAACAGAGTTTACATAACAAGAAACAGAAAAAAGTACAACTTGAAATGATGGGTATATATAGTAGAAGATGGTAATCATACAAGGCGTAAGAAACAGCAGGATACCAATTAGGTTTTGTAATTTTCATTTTTGCACTAACTATCTCAGGGAAGCGGATATCTGAGATATTTATATTATCCTATAAATACCTTTATATGCCTATATTTATGTAAAGTTGCAGCGTATTTAAATCAGTATCTGTAGAGATTATATTTTGATTGTTTTCATTAAAAGTGTGCAGCAGGCTATAGACGAACTTTGGACATGAATTTATTGACGACTCACAGTAGGTTGTGGAAGTTTCTCCTCTTCAATATCATCGTATTAAAAATGTGTATAGTATATCTACTTTCATGTAAAGTTGAAAGTTACCAGAATCCAAATTCAACGAGATGGGTTTTTGTTGTCAGTTGTCGCAGGCGCCTTTCAGGTTTTTCAAATTATGGTTTTCAAATGTTTTCCAAAATTTTCTGCCTCATATTAAATTTCATAAATTTTTCAAAAAAAATCTATCTTCTCTCTATGGGTCGTTGATATTTACCCGAAAATAAAATAATTAATACCAGAATATAAGCGCACATTACACTATCATCTCCTGTATGCTCTCAGAGCACATTAATATGCTCAAATGAGACCGTCAATAGGTTCATGAGGTCATCAATGCCCTCATATGAGAGCATCTCAGATATTGGCTGAAAAGTCAATTAATGCAAAGCTAGAAAACAGTATTTTTAAATTTTAAATTCCTTTTGCTTGGCTAATTACAAGCTTTTTTAATATGAAGCATCATTATGTTCGTACGTCAAATATTTCGAAAAATATACGTGTTTAAAGTTTCCAAAATTTTGAAGCTTCAAATTTGATGCGGCCACAAGCACATCGATGTTTTTTTTAAAAAAGAGCATTTATTTGCACTTTACTTAAGTTTGATGTTCAAATATTCCGCTATACACTTAATATAATTTTTCGATGAATAATATACCTGAAAATCGAACCAAAAATCAAATACACAAAAAAGTTACCCATATCATTATGTACAGTATATATACTGTCTCTACAACGGCTAAACGTTTCAGCTTATTAGGAGAATAAGTAGCACATGCATGCTTATATTGCAGCGTAGAATTTCTTAGCAGACATATGGTTAAACGTTTTTTAATCTGCTGCCATGTTTTTTATTAAAATTTTAAGAGGAATGCAGCAAATATATAGCTATGTATAACGGTTTGAAATAAGAATAAAAAAAAATATGTTAAAAGAGTATCTAAAAATTTGATCAAGTTTGGTAAATTTATATAAACTAGAATTAATTTTAACATTAAATACAGCTGAAATCTACAATGTGTGAGAATTCACTAATCAAAAAGAGCCAACAAAGTGGACATTAAGACATCACCAGCGTTATAATAATAATTAGCTGTTACTATTTATTATAAGAAAAATAATTTTATCTGAAAGAAGAAATAATACATAGGAGAATTGTAATTACATTACACCACCACGACAAAAAAAAATTATTGTGTAAATTTAATAAAATTCACCGTTGTCATGCAATATAATATTACATGATTAAAATAATATATAATACAAATAAAGGGATGTTTAAAGCATTTTCTTCCTTGAATTTAATAAATGTGCTTCCATAATTTTCATAAATGTTACAAGAAGCTCTTGTAAATTTAATAAAATTATTTGATTTAAAAAACTATTTTACTACCTTGTTTCAATTTGACAATGAGTTGTTCCATTTGCAGTGGAATTACGTACTAAAAGCTTGATAATCATAAAATAACTTAGTTTACAAGTATCACTCACAGAGTTTATGCCACTTGAAATATTAAAGTGCAGCAATAATAAAGAGATACTCAAAGTGAACACAATAATAAACGCATGCGAAAATACAAAATACTTTTGAACCAATACATGTCGTGTGAACGATAGCACCCTTGATCACAGTGCAATCGATTACACAAATGACATATACAGTATACCAAGAAGTATTTTACCTGATTTAATAAATAATAATATCAAAGATATTAGGTTTAATCAACTATTCCCCTGTGTCATAGTTACACTACCAATGAATAAGATTTCAAGCACACATTAGAATTCACACCTTAAAATCAAGGTTACCTAAATAGATATAGCCAATAGCTCCCAAAAAGCCCACATTGCCGCACTTGACATATAACCCTTTATGGTCGATGCTTTGCATGATGCATGATTTATCCTTTCAATATGATATCAGTAACAACAACTCAAAATTAGAAGATTACTCCATTCAAGACTGATGGTATACAAGTTCTCTAAATCACTATAAATACCCTCATATTTTTTCAATTATATTTAATCTTCAGAAATCTTTTGTAATAAAACTTTAGTTGATTATAATTGTATTTGTACCGCTTTTATTTTTATATTTTTTTATTTTAGTAAACTTCGTTATTTTTTGCACCATTCATAACTATTATATTTCGTAATTTAAACATACCCTACATATCATTGCATTACAAAAAATAATAATAATTTCGGCGAATTTTCTTTAAATTTTTATACATCTCAGCTGTGGCGGTAATTTAAATCTAAAATTTTCTGATGATGAGAAAATTGATAAAAACAATCCTAAATTTTTAAAATGCAAAATTGACATTAAACGTGTATAGTAGTCTGGCTAGCTGTACTAAGTAACCTCAACATGAAATTTGATTTTATATATAATGCTATACTTGTTGAAAACTTTTGTCACCAAAAATATTGCGAAAAATGCCAAAAAATGAAAATCAGTTTTTAGGGATTTTAAGCATACTTTTATAATACAATTTTAAAATTAATCTTATATACAAATAATGCAAAAAATTATATATTATTTGGGCCACTGTTTGTCTTCCTAGCTCTATTTTTCATAGTGTTATTAGCTTTCTTCGAAAAATGTAAATTTTGGACGAGGGTATACAAGGGGAAATTCATAATTTTTCGAAATTGATTTTATGGTAAAATATGATAAAGCTAAACGAAAGAATTATTTTTGACTAATAAAGTATGTGCTTAAACGGCTGCTAACTCGAGTTACAGTCCATTGAAGTTGCGTTTCTGTACGCTTTTAATGGAAATAACTTTATAAATAATGTATGAGCTTAATTAGGATTTTTGCTACATTTATTTTTCTCCTTTATATAACTGTTATAAAATACTACTGTTTGAGTTTATTTTAAAATTGCAAAAGTTATCAACTGAAGAGTAGATTTTATAGCAATTTTCTTGGTATTTTAAGATACAGTCCGTACGAAACGGAGTTTAATAATTTAGACCCCGTAATTCGTGCTCGATATGTAGTGAAGCTAATTTTTGAAGGGATTTTTTTTGGTACAGTCTCTAGGGCAACGATGTAAAAAGTATTCTAACACACGCACTATTGTCTTGCTGAAAACGGACTACCTTTTTATCTAAACCATAATAGTCAATATGACCAACAAGGATGTCTTCAAAATATTGATGTATACATTCGAATCCATTGAGCCGTTAGTAATGTTAGTACCGTATCCAAAACTCCTTGATGCTCTGCAGTTTCAAAGCATGGTCCCTCCACCATCCCCTTACACATGAGACTCCATTTTATTATGAGGCTGCAAAGTTTTGTCACTATCCGACCAAAGAAACAATTACCATCAGATCCTCACATATTGACGCTGGTCTCTTCACAAAAATCCCGTTAATGCCAGTTGGCTGAGTTATAATATTTATACTTTTTGGCCTATGCATATTGTTCCGCCATATTCTCTTCTTGCTGGCAAAGTTTGTTTCAATTTTCTTTCTAGAATTAAAGCCGCTTTTTTGAGGCCCTTTCTACTGACGGTCAGTGACATATTAGCTCCTTCCAGCCTGAGATCCTCCTACACACTCTTTAGGCTATGTAATCTATATTTATAAAGCTGCCTTGCAAATATAACAATTGGTAGAGTTGCTGATTTTGTTTAGTTTTCCACCTTTAAATATTTTGGCATCACCCAAGAATTGTTTTCTATATCGCGTAAGAGTGTTCAGCGATATATTCAGATACAAATTCTGAATAGCAGAAAAATAAGCTTTATTAAGCAGCAAAGGTTTGTTGGGGTTTTTGACATCATCAGGAGTTAAACGAGAATCTATAGTGTTAGGTAAGGTGTGATCAAAGGAAGTGATAAAAAGAGGGAAATGATGAACAAAACTACTTAACTTTCTCCCCCCCTATTTTTACTAACATCTATTTAAGCCCTCTCATTTTAACTCTGTGCCAATCAATAACTATGCATGAGACAAACTTTTAACCTATTTTATATAAAAGCCCAAAGACCAAATGTTACGTTTTCAAGTGGTATAGGTTGTTGCGAATATATAGCTTTTTTACTTCTTCTTTTGAAAAACTATAAACTAAAGTGAACATTCGAAGATTAATCATAGTGGTTTTTCCCTCACAACCGTATATAGTAGACTTCAAATAGCCTACTATTTCACATATAAAAAGGTATGAATTTTAGAAATTTTATAATCTATTGAGACTTAATTTTTTTTGTTTGTTCCTAGTGAGCTTGCTTTATGTATGCTTATGCATTACTAGCTGTAAGTGGTATATCTTATTTATATCTTCTTATACATCTTATAATAATGTACATGAACTTCATTAAAACTAACACTTTCTGTAATTAATTTATAGTTTGAGTCGCTTCTACGTTTTTTTTTTAAAAAAAAGCGGTTTATGCCATGATGAACTCTACCATTTGCGTACAATTGGACATTTGATTTATCAAAAGGTAAACGTATAAAATTATTCAAATGAAAAAGTACCGTTTTATTATGAGCTTATAGAGAGTGTTATATCATAATTAATAAGAATTAGACAAGAGTAAAAAGTGGGTTTTATTCAATGTAGAGAATGAGATTGTATATAAAGGAGATCATCAGGTGATACAAATGGCTATTAATAGTGTGACAATAACAATATCCTGAGAATACAACTACAGTAGAGCCATATCTATATTCTGATATAACAGAGAGGGTTTATATACTAATTTGATAAGTGAATTAAATGTGAATGATAATATAATTAGTGTAATGATTTGATCCATTACATTCTTACTGAAACCCAATTATTATAAAAATCAAGGGGTTGTCAATTGGGATATATAATATGTGAATTATAAAATTGACTTTGATTCTATGATTTGGGGAAAAGAGGTTGGTGTTACTAATTGTAATTGCTATTACTACTATACGATTAATACCTATGATTGGATTATATTGGGTTATATAACAATTGATTATAAGTATCAATGGTGATTGAGTAATAAAATATATTTATTTGGAATGGGATTATAAATATATAAAAGGGAAGGAAGAAACAGATAAATTCACTAATGTTCATTTAGTCTGCATAGATTATTGGTACTTATATGACTTGGGAGTTGATTATATAATAATTGGGTTTCAGTAAGAATGTAATGGATCAAATCATTACATTACCTCCTCCTTTAGGTGGTGTTGGTTAGGTGATTAGTTTTTCTTGTGTATTTTTGGGTTTGAGGTTTGTGCGGGTATTTCCTGTGGAACTGTTGTACGAGGTTGGCGGCGTTTGTGACATTTGACTCGTCTTCCCACGTATCCTCAGCTGGGTCAGGGTAGTTCTTCCATTTAATTTTATATTGTAGCTTGTTTCTTTTGATTCTACTATCTATAATTTTTTCTACTTCATACTCTTCAAAGCCATTTACAATTACAGGAGGTGCTGGTTTTATTTCTCTATTTTCTAGATCATCAAGTCCTTTTACCACTTTTGGTGTTAATAGGGCAGCGTTAAATACTGGGTGTATTTTCATAGATGGTGGTAATTTGAGTTTGAACGCGTGAGTACCTGCTTTTCCAATGATTTTGAATGGACCTATCCTTTTGTGATCTAATTTCTTAGATATTCTTTCGGTTTGAATATTTTTTGTGTTAAGATAAACTTCAGACCCAATTTCTAAATCTGCAATTGGTCTTGTCTTTTTGTTGTAGTAGAAAGATTGGTTTCTCTGTGCCGTTTGAATATTAACTTTATTTTCTTCGTGTATGTTTTCCATTCTTTTTGCAAATTCTTCAGCTGCAGGTACTGATTCATTTTTTGGTAATCTGTTATCTATTGCAGCCTTGAAATTGATTTTGGGATGTATTCCATAATTTGCGAAGAATGGTGAGGACTTTGTAGACGATTGTTGGTGATTATTGTAACTAAATTCGGCAACTGGTAGTAATTCAGACCAGTTGTCTTGCTGGTAGTTGCTGAACATTCGAAGATATTGTTCTAAAGTCGAATTTGTTTTTTCTGTTTGCCCATCTGTCTGTGGTCTATGAGATGTAGACATGTTACCATTGATGTCGAGTTTTGATAGCAGGTGTTTCCAAAATTTTGATGTGAACAACACTCCTCGATCTGAAACAATAGAATTTGGTAATCCATGGAGTCGGAATATGTTTTGAATGAATAGGTTTGCTAATTCTTTTGCGTTCATACTTTCTCTGCAAGGTACAAAATGGGCCATTTTAGTTAGTCGGTCCACGACCACCCAGATACTGTCAAATTCATTTGATGTTGGTAATTTAACTATAAAATCCATTTCTACCGATGTGGATACCTAGAAAGTCGACTTCTTCTTTGTCAAATTCACACTTTTCAGCCTTTATGTATAATTCGGCGTCTAGTAGTTTTTTCAGTATCAACTTGACGTGTTCAGTGTGTTGTTTAAGGTCGCCATTTGAATATACTAAAATATCGTCGTAAAAAAATACTGCTATATCATCTAGGTGCTCTCGCAGCACGTCGTTTAAATAGGCCATCCAAGTGCTTGGGGCATTTACTAATCCGAAATTTAGTACATTATATTGAAAATGCCCGTACTTGCATCTAAAACCTGTGAGCCATTCCATGCCTGATTTTATACGAATTCTATAATAGGCATTGCGGACATCCAATTTAGTGAAATAACGTGCGTTACCTAATCTATCAATCATTTCTGACACCAAGGGTAGCACAGGTGGGTCACGGACAGTAACAGCATTTAAGCCTCGGTTATCGATACATAGACGTAGTTCTCCAGATTTTTTCTTAACGAATAAAATAGGAGCTGCAGCAGGACTTGTCGATCTACTAATAAAGCCATTTGCAAGATTTTCTTTTAGGTATTTGGCTAATTCATCTAATTCATTTTGGGACAGGTTGTATATTGGACCAAATGGAGGTGATTTTCCTTCTTTCAATATGATTTGGTGGTCATACGATCTGTGAGGCGGGAGAGTATTAGCCTTCTTTTTACTGAATACTTCATAAAACTCGCTATATTTTTCTGGAACGTTTGAATAGTCTTCTTCAGTAGCGGTTAATTGAGTGTTATTTTTGGTATCTGTGGATGCAATTGATTCTGTAACTGGATATTCGGCAATTCGTATCACTTCTGAGGCATTTATATAACACGAATTATATTCAGAAATGTCTTTTTTGATTGAAGCATACGGAACAAATTTAATGTCAATATTGGAATTTTTTGTATTTCCTGATGTATTCAAATGAGAGTATTGTTCAATAGTTGTTTTATTAGAATTAATTGATTGAGAATTACAGCTATGATTATCAAGTTTATCGACATTATCGTTGCATTGAGTGTGGTCGTATTTTGGATGGATAGAAAGGGATTTAACTTTCTGTAAATTATTAAAACATGAATGAACACATTTTTCTGATTGAAAAAGAATGCTGTGGTCTGACCATTTTATCACTGGATCATGCAATTTTAACCATGGTATCCCCAAAATAATTGGGTATTGACCCAATTTAGTGATATCTAGGGTTATCTTCTCCTTGTGGGCACCGATATCTAATGTTGCTTTGATTTCTTCTACTACTAAACCAGAATTGATTGGGCTACCATCAACGGTTAGGATTTTGATAGATTTTGCTTTGGAACAAGTTGGTAGGTTGTTTTTCTTGGCAAAATTAATATCAATAAAGTTGGACATAGATCCTGAATCAATCATTGCATATGTACTAATGGATTTACTGTTGATTTGGAGTGAGACATCGACAATAATATGTTCATGAGGATTTTCTGGTGTAGTTGAATCAATAGAGTTGATAGATAAGGTTGTTATGGTTGATTGTTGTACAGGCTGTTGTTGAAGTTGACCCAAAGTTTGCCTTACTGACTTTGGGTTAGCTGAAAATCCTGGAAACTGTAAAGTATTTTGCTGTTTCCTTTTTTTGGTATTTTATTTTTACTTGTAACATTATATACTGCGTTGAGGGTCGTTTTGGCAGGTTTTACATTATAATTTTCAATATCGTGGTCGGAACTACCACAATATACACAAAGACCAAGATCATTACGACGTTGTTTTTCAGCTTCTGTCAATGGTACATACTTCTTTTTGTTTTTCTTTCGTTGGTTACGAAAAGTATTGTCAATTTCCATTGGTCTAACATCATCGTTGTCAGAGTGTTGATGTTGTTTAATTTGTTGATACAAAGGTGGACGTTGTTGGAAGTGCATTGGTTTATTATTGTAAGGCTTTTTGTTTCGAAAATCCTTATTGCATTTTCTTTCTCTCATTAGTAGATCCAAATTGATGACCAAATCCTGGTAATCTTGTAGATTAGATGGTGTACTCCTTACAATTAGTTCGTCTTGAAGTTGGGCGTTGATGTTATTTCTGTAGGCCCAAAATAAGGCTGCTTCATTAAATTCAGTCAATACCGCATATCTTTTAAATTCTGTTGTATATTCTGATGCTGTTTTGGCTCCTTGTTTCATTCTCATCACCTTATTTTCTGCATCTGAAACTAAGGTTACATCTCCAAACATTTTTCTTAGAGCATCACAGAAAAGGATATAGCTTCTAGTAATAGGGCTTTCAGAGCTAGTTCCAACTGAAGCTATATACGGTTGAATCCACTTGAATGCGATGTCTTTCATATACGAGGCTGCATAAAATACTTTAGATATATCGTCTGGGAAACGAGAAGGTTGCAATCGGAATACCATGTCCAATTGTGTAATAAAATTTTCCAAGCTATTTGAACCCTCGATATTAACACCAGTGTATACAGTAGGGTCGTTTACCTTTGGTTCTCTAATTTGGTTGTTGTTACTTGGAGAATTTAGAGTTAATTGTTGTAATAATTGCTGAAGACTAGTGATATCACTGTGAGATAGTTTTTCAGTACTACCATCGGCAATTTTATTGGAAAGGGCTTTTGCTCTTTCCTGTGGGGTTGACATTTCAAGGAAATTAAATTTTCAATTTTAGGAATTAATTATCGAGTGCACGGACGGAAATTTTTGCAGTCGCTAAATTTACGAAAAATCGGGAATTTATAAATTTGATGAATAAGTTTTTATCAAATTTTTTTGATCTTGAGGTGTATAAACTTATGGATAGTAAGGTTATACGCAGAAACAATTAGAAACACAGGAGTGAATTTATACTGTAATAAATTATAAAAATCAAGGGGTTGTCAATTGGGATATATAATATGTGAATTATAAAATTGACTTTGATTCTATGATTTGGGGAAAAGAGGTTGGTGTTACTAATTGTAATTGCTATTACTACTATACGATTAATACCTATGATTGGATTATATTGGGTTATATAACAATTGATTATAAGTATCAATGGTGATTGAGTAATAAAATATATTTATTTGGAATGGGATTATAAATATATAAAAGGGAAGGAAGAAACAGATAAATTCACTAATGTTCATTTAGTCTGCATAGATTATTGGTACTTATATGACTTGGGAGTTGATTATATAATAATTGGGTTTCAGTAAGAATGTAATGGATCAAATCATTACAATTAGAATGAACATGTGGATATTGTGTGAATATAATAGAATCATGCTACTATGGGACTATAGTAGCATGATGATAAACGCATGGAATGCAGCATTGTATGATTTGCATGTCAAACATCATGGCTTGACAAATGCTCTAAACTGATAATTCGGTAATTCCTAATTCTGATAGATCAACATTGTTAGTATTTTATAAAGGTTAGTTTAATTGAATTACTTATAAGTTAGATGAATTGATGTACTACTAATAGCAATACGACAGCTCTGTCGGTTTGTTGCCTATTATTTATGTTAAGTATCAACTCAATCCCATATTGAATGTGACATCCAAATGGAATTAAAATAGTATAAATACTTTTAGAAATCAGGACCTGATGGCTACAGGCTTCCTTTTTAACTTAACAATAAAGACCCTACGTTCTCCGTGTTATAACTACTTGTAGTCTTCTTTATTTTGTTATATTGGAAATAACCGTTATTTACTTATAACTCTCAATATTATATAGGATTGGATTTGCGATAATATATTTAAAAAAGAGTACAATAAAAGGAATGTGTAATAATTAAGCGGTTCTTCAACTGTACAATAAAAACAAGATAATATTTATTTAGATATAAAAGTACTGCCTTTTATAACGATTTAGTGTTGAGTTCCTGAGATACAATTAAGAGCGGCATTGAACTATTAGATCTGTTTGAGAGTAATTTATGGATTAATGTTAATCAATCATAATTAAGCCGTGATTGTAGAGCTTGTGAATTGCCTTGTTTCAATGCTGCGCTTGTTGTGCCTGGATTGTGATTTGATATATCTTGACAGCTACTTGAATAATTAACCGCTGAGGTTAAAGAGTATGGTTTCATGATTTGAGTGGTCCGAGCCTTTCGATTAATTGATTGAGAAATAATAAACTAGGCGTTTCTTATATTCGATTCTGGACTTGTTCTTTCATATTCTAAATAGCAATCAATGAATTGCATAATCTATTGGTTGGCTATAATAGAAGGCGATAGAGTATGATACTTGATGAAATACAACACTCAAACTCAATATTATATATATTTTAAAAGGGCGCTTATCGTCATAAATTTATGGAATAAAACCATAGCATTTTGAGTGCTATTTTTTCCCATTTTTAACTAGGCATATAAAACGAGCCGAGCCTGTTTTACCCTACCGAGCTTTTTTCGAGGTTCGTTAAAATTAAACGAGCTTTTTTTTAAGCTCGTTCACCCCATACGAGCTTTTCTTGTGTGTGACTAAAGCTCGTTTGAGGAAGACGAGCTTTTGACTTCTTTTCAAAAACTCAAATGTGGCAGAAGTGCTTTATTTTGTCTGTCAAGCGATAAAGGACTAAAGTAAGGCAAACTTATAATGCTTAGTAATATTATATCATTTACTAATTGTCATAAAATGTAAATAATACAAAGCTCGTATCTTTCGTACGAGCTTTTTGAAAAGTAGTCAAAAGCTCGTCTTCCTCAAACGAGCTTTTTTGAAAACTCGGCTCGAGCTCGTGTAACACAAGGCTCGACTCGTCTCACGAGTTTTGACCAAGCTCGTCTAAAGCTCGGCTCGTCTTTAATGGTTATTTTTAACATTTTAGAGCACACTTTTTATTATTTATGAGCACATATTGCAGCACATTTTGGAACGTTTTTCCTGCAAGATATAAGCTTATTTAAGCCTAATGGATGTGCCCATATAAGCCATTTTTTGAATGTGCTCGAGTGGGCACATCCTCAGCTTTATCCTAGCTCGATGAGCATATCCATTTACTAAAAAAAATGTGCCCATATGAGAGAATTGATGCTATCAAAAACTTATCCGGGAGGCCATAGTGGCGTACCGATCACAGGCTTAACATTAATCAAAACTGACCTAGAGTAAGTTGAAAATTAAGCGCCAAAATTAAGGCGCTGCTTTTTTTGAATTAATAAAATAGATCTAATTAAAAGATACTCTGCAATTTTTGCTTCAGCAAAAAAATATTAATTTTTATCAAGATAATCAAAGTAATTGTTCACATTTCAGCTTAAAACCTATTATAACTGAGCCCCAAAATTGATTTTGACAAATCGATCCGAAATTGATCCAAAATATGAAGTTATCTAATGACCCATGAGCTGTAAAGTAAGTTGAGATAGTGTATCAAGTACTGCATCCGGTTAAGTAAAATATGAACAAATACTTTATAACAAATTTTGTGTAAAATGCAATGGAAAGTTTAAAGGTTTTTTGAAGACACACACCACTTTTGATAAGCTTGTTTTAAATTCAAATAATTGATATAATTTAAGACAAAATTATCTATCAATCTAGTTATTGATAAAGGTTTCAACTACGTTTTTAGTAGAGAAAACAAGATATTTGTCAATTTTTTTTTTTTTTTTTTCAAATTTAGAATTCTAGATGAGGGTATACAAGGGGAAAATCGACGCAAAATTTGAAAAAAATTGGTTGTACACATTTTTGAGGATATCTTCACGAAAAATCAATATTTTGAGAAGAGATAAATTGCATCCAATAGTGCTTAACGGGATTAATAAAATAAATGTAAAATAAATGCTGCTCTAAGTAATGAATATTTTAAAAGTTACTGCAAAAAGACCAAAAAAATAAGATAAAAAAACTACTCAGAACTTTTCATAATTAAATATGTTATAGAAAACTTTAAAACAAATAAGTTTTATTATTAAAGGGTGCTAGTAAAGCTTAATTGTTTATAGATATATTAAGGGATTAAAAATCTGAAACATTAGCACTGAAAAAGCCATACCAACTGCAAAATATAGGCTATTTTTAGGCACTTGTTTTTAGATTAGAGTTTATCATCTCAGGTAAATTGGCATATAATCTTTTCTTAGCGTTATTCAGCGAAAAGAAAAAGCAAAGCAGGGATGAAAAGTGAGACCCAGTTTTCAAGGAAAAAGCAGTGAATTTTACCTGTTTCTGAGTCTTTCGTGAAATATAAAATAAAATTTAGGGATAAGTATTATAATGTATAGTGCAACCGATTCATATCTATTTTGTTTCGCCAAGATATTCATAAAAATGTTATTCTGAAGTTCATTATAGAAAAAAGGGCGCGCTCCAATTTCGAAAATCAATTTCTTGGAAATTAATTTTTTTTTGTTGGGTACCATTAGATTTTAAGGATATCAGTAGCGTAATAAAATCAAGTAGTTCATCGTCAATTGGGATATATAATATGTAAATTATAAAATTGATTTTGATTCTATGATTGGATTATATTGTTGGAATATATAACAGTTGGTTTTAAATATCAATGATAATTAGGTTTGGATCAAGATTATAAATATAGGAGAGAAGGAAGAAACAGATAAATTCACTAATGTTTATTTAGTCTGCAAGAATTATCGGTATTTATATGAGTTGGAAGTTAATTGTATAATATTTGAGGTTGAGGTAAGAATGTAATGGATCAAATCATTACAGGTAACATTTCAACTAGCAAGGCCCAATTTAACTTGCGGAATGTAACTTTTTATCACATAATCTTGAAAGTGTTTCAACAATTTGATGTCTTATCAACTACAGAGTGTGACAAGATGTGATATAGTGAAATAAAATGCGACTTTTTATTAATTTGAAGTGCTTATTTACCAAATATATTTAAATAGAACAAGTTCTTTGAAACCTGATATCATTGAGAAATTACTGCTTAAAAATTCCGAGTCTAGCATGATAGAATATATTTGCACTCTTGCTAGGAATTAAGAGCTAACACAAAAATAATAGTAGAAGTGTAAGATATAGCAGCACCTAATACACGAAAGTTAATATTTTTTATTTAAAAAGTATAATCGTAAAATTTGGCGTGCTTAGCAAGAAGAACAATGTGTGATCCAACTCTTTTCGCGCAGGACCTTAGCTTGCTACACAATTTCTTGTAATATCACTGGTGATACTTGACTAAATTTTTTATCAATAGTTGTGAGAGATCTGATTGACGATTGCTGTGTTCAGTATTTTAGTTAGCTTGAGACACTAAATGACATCATGTTTAGAGTCTATAAATGCCATTGACTATAATACTGTTCTAATTAGCAAAATGAATTTTTGGGTAATCGAGAATCGTCAGTAAATGTTAGCTTCTCTTTGACGATGAATCAACTTGAATTCTGGCATTGATCTATACATAGTACATAGAGGTTGTTGTGCTTGAGAAAATTAGTTACACTCCGATCAATAAATTACTATTTACTTTCACCACTGTGTGTCATTTGGTAAATTCTAAATTAAAATTCTTCATTCATCAGCGCTTCGCGAATCGAAATCTGAAAAAAGAAAGCGCTTTCCCGTTTAACAGCAAATACATCGAGTAACCGTATGCAACAGTTTTGCTGCAAGACACGTTGATCTATCAACATGACCAAAATATAAACAAATATATAAATCCCCCCCCCCACAGATATTTGAGAAATATGTATATAGACTCATAGCGGTTGTTAAGAGGAGGACAAAAATAACGTCAGACATGATTCCATATTTGGTAGCACACTTGAGTTTCCTTTAAATTGATTTTTTTTTTTTTTTTTTTTCAATTTCTTTTTTTCTTTCCTTTCTTTCCTTTTCTTTTTGTAATAGTTTATATATATATATATTCCCCCCTTCCTTTTTCCCACAATTATAATTTTATAATATAATGCAATGTTTAAATATTACAAAACAAAAACTAAAGCAAAGTGTAAATTGGATTGGCCAAAATAAGCGTATTGTAATTAACCTAGTTAAATACGGTATTCTTTCTGTGTTCCTGGTGGCCATCTCTTTTTTCATGCTTTGTAGATTAGAAGTAAATGCCCATGTTTATATCAGAAATTGGTTGTCACCACCACAACCTGTAGTCATTGAACCACTATCAAAATGCTTCAGCAACTTGCCTCCAGATAGTCCCTATTATCAAGGCAACCAAAAGTTCAGTGCCAATTTTGTTCCTGGTCTCCCTGTATGGGAAGCACATACTTGTTATGATTTTTCTGCTTTATTTAAGCCTCAAAGATACCCTCATGATGGAGATCAATTATTTCACACCTATTGGTCTTCTAATTTGACTAAAGAATTCGAAGAAAAACAAGTAGCTACTTTACGCTCTTTCTCTGCTACTCAAAATACCAATCATTCATTGATTGTTTGGATTCCTGCTGAAGATGAAGATCGTTTAACAAAATCCGAAGGTTGGAATTACTTGACTCGATCCCAACAAAAAAAAGATCGAGTTGTGTTCAAAGTTGTTCAACCCCAAATACTTGTCAAAGATACACCCATTGAACCTTTTGTTGATACTTGGCAATCACTTGTACAAGAAGGCAATGATGGAAAAGGAAGAGACGATTTATTGAGAATGCTTGTGCTTTATCGTTATGGTGGTCTGTGGTTCGATATCGATACTATGTTTGTTAGAGACTTAGCTCCACTTTTCGAACACGAATGGATTGCTCAAGGAAGTTGTTCAACTGGTATGTTTGGAAATCCTTTTACTGGTGCTTTATTCCACTTTCATCAAAGCTCTCCTTACGTTTGTGAAATCTTGGAAGGTGCAGCTGATTTATTCAAGGCTCGGGTACAAGTAAAAAAAGGACTCTCTGAACCCCCTAAAAGATATCTTGTTACAGGACCAGAAATTTTTGGATCAAAACTTTACTATCGAATTTATAGAAGAGTGTTACACCACGGCATTAAACCTTGGTCTATTTTACCATGGTGTTTCACTGATCCTTCTCAATGTAGAAGATCAAATTCACTTCCAAGTTTATTTTCGAATACTGATTTTGATGAAAAACGTGTCCGTCAAACATTTGCTTATCACTGGAGAGATCGTTGGACAGCCACACCTGGTACCATTTTTAAGTTTTTAGATTCTTTACACAAGAAGCGAACCAACTGGTAAAAAAAAAAAATCTTTCCTTTTTTACTGGGCTTGGGTTTAATGCTTTTTTATTATAATTTGTAACATTATTTTTACTATTTACTTATTTTTTTCCTTTCTATTTTGTTTCCCATTTTGTTTAATATTTCATCATAATAAATTACGTTTTTAAATCAAACATTCCATTTCTCCTCCCCAAAAAAAAAAGCTTTTTTTTTTGAAACAATTCGAATAAATCAATTCACTCATCAATACCAAATTAAATGACCGTATTTAGATGCCAAGCCAGAATTGATTTGCATGTGTAACAAATTAAGAGCAATGTCCAATCAAGTAATTGCGTAAAGTGTAATAATATAATTTGCATATTATAAATTGATAAATATTTTGTAGTAATTGCCGAGTTTTATAGAACAAAATCAACTGGGGATTTATGAAACCAAACCGAATACAGTTCATGAAATTTTTTTATTAAGATATAATAAATGTAATGCGGGATAATTAATGGCTTTCAAAAATTCAAATAGCAAAGTGCGCCACACTTAACAAATAAAAGAATGTGCCCTTATTTGTTTATGTTTATTGCGTGGATCAAGCCAATCAATTGCGTAACACAATTTTTTGCCACAAAATAAAACAACTGGAAAGTTAGATTCATGGTTATCGCCGTTTTTTGGAGATTTAACACTTGAACAATTTATTTCAGAGCCGGTTTACTGTAACCCCACGTTGTATTTGAATTTTTGTATTACTCTTTCGAGATGCTTTTTGACTCCTGGGAAAGTTTTCCATTTGCCCGAACAAAAAGAGCAACGAGAAAATTCTTCAGTTTTGACAACATCAATAATCTCAATTGAACCCGCATATTCATTTATTGCAAGCATTTTTTCTAATTGCTTTATTTTTTAAAAAAAAATCTGTGTATAAATCCTTCAAAAAACAGTTGTTTGCTAATAGAGTCAGGATATGTTATTCGTATATTCACTGTGCATTAAGTGCAACTTCAAAATTCAATTTCAAACCATAATTTGATTTTATAAAAAAATTTCAAATATCTGAAACACTCCATACAAAATTACAAAATAATTGAAAAATGCGTGCGTTTTCATTTATCCATTTTCACCTCAACTCAAAAAGGCTGAAAGTTTAGCAATTATGTGGATACACGCTAGACACACCTACTATTGCAGCAGGAACTCACTTAGATTGATATTTAGTGAGAACTAGCGAGCTTACTGACCTTAGTAGGTGTAAATAGCAGGTAACCAGCCATTTAACTCCGAGATTGAACCCTGAAAAAAGGTTGCCAAGAGGAATATTATCTAGGCAAATATACAAATCAAAAAATGCAAAAGCAAATTAGACGATCTATAGATCATATAAACCCAATAAAAAGTCTTAAAAATTCAAGTTCCAACAGTAAAAATATTCCAGTTTTAATTTCTTTTTTATTGTTGATAAAAATTGTAAATAATAATAATAAATCATTTATCTTTTTATTACGACATGTATTGAGACATTGCGAAAATTGAATAAATGACGGAAGATATAATCATTGCCATTGCCATGATAAAATTAACCTTTCCCCAAAATGATTCATATTCATTTCGACTTCCTGCGCAGCAACATGCGCCAATAACCCATAAAGGTGGACAAAACCTATTAAATAGTTATTAACAAATATTTTTAAATATATTTATATAAAAATACATACCACCCAAATAAAAAGAATATAGCTGCCAAAGGAAACTTTCTTCTCTCTTCAATTTGACGACGTCTCATACGATCTGTTACATTAGGAGTAGTAGAAGGGTAAGGTAATTCAATAGTTTGGTATCTAGCTTGTTGTTGTTGTGGTTGATAAACATGTTGAGTTTGAGTTGGAGGAGGAGAAATAGGTATTTGAGGATACAAAGATTGACTTTGCTGTTGATGTTGCTGATTAATGTCCGGTGTATGAGGCGGTGAATGATAATGTTGATTGTTATTATAATTGGGATTGAATGGAGGCGATTGATAAGTAGTACTCGAACCTTGTTGTGTAAAGTTTGGATTAAACGGTGGAGTCTCTTGATAAGCAGGTGGAGGAGCAGAATCATCGTCTACATCTGGTGTATTTTGTGGTTTTCCCATGCTTTGTGTTTTTTTTATGAAATGGAAAAAGAAAAGAGATAAAAGAAAAAAGAGATAAAGAGAGATGAAAATGCCCAGCTTTTTCAATGTCCTCCCTTTCTTCGTTCTTCACTCTTCGTTCTTAGTTCTTCGTTTCTGTACCAAATGTATTTAGGTCACACTAAAAACTGCTTGAATTTCCATTATTCTCATGTGATGTCATTTGGAATAAGAAAGATTCAAGTTTGAATATGATTCAAATCGTAGAATAATAGCAATAAAATTAATGTAGTATAGGGATCATCATTTGATATTGTTTGAAAAAAAAAAAAAAGAATGCTTTTAAAGAAATATTCGAGGAATTTTTGTTTATATGTTTTTGCGCTTGAACAGAATGTTATAAAAAGGGGGATCATCGAATGAGGAAGATCATTTTTTTCTTCTTCTTGTTCTTCTTTTTTCATTATTTTTTTTAACAAAAAAGAAAAATGAAATATTCTATATTTTGGTTGATTTTGTTGATATTTCCGTTTATCGCATCAGCATCTTTATTAGTACCAATATCATCAACTCTTTCTCATCATAATAAATCAGTAAATGTTTCATTAGAATTTAATTAATATATTTACAATGCTAACATATTCATTCATTTTAGTGTTCAAATATCGAATCTCATAAAGATCAATGTGCATTTGTAATGAGCGCTTGTCAAGGATTTAGTGGTGTATTTCTTAAATTTTATTATTGTTCTACATTATGGCGACCAATAACGGTTATGATCATGGTAAAATGGAAAAAGATAACATTTCTAGTAAATACTAAATGCCTTTTTTCTGTAGCTATCTGGTTTATTGCTACTATTTGGCGCAGTTAGTGTAGTTGCTGCTGATTTCTTTTGTCCTAATTTACAAACCATTTCATCAAGGCTACAATTATCTGAAAGCATGGTATATATATACACATTACAAAAATCATACAACATGTCGAATTTATTTATGTTTTTTGTTTTTTTTTTGATTTATTTAGGCCGGTGTAACTGTTCTTGCATTTGGAAATGGAAGTCCAGATTTATTTAGTACATTTACGTATGTATAAACATGTAAACAACCGCTACAATTCCTATTAACCATTTCATAAATAGTGCTATGAATAGTGGATCGGGATCATTAGCTATTGGGGAACTTATAGGAGCAGCATTTTTTATTGTATCAGTAGTTTCTGGATGTATGGGTATAATTCGTCCATTTAGATCAAAAAGGATCACTTTTATGCGGGACGCATCTTTTCTTACAGGTGCTATCATGATTTTAACATGGATCGTATACCATCAACGCATATGCTGGTATCATGGATTGATTTTAATTTGTTATTACATTACATACGTAATTGTTGTTGTCATGGGCGCCTATCGATTTCCAGGGGCAGAGACACCCGCTTTACTTGAACCAAAATCGGTTATCATGGAACATTGCAATACAGAAGAATTATTAACGGAAACATCAAGATTATTGCAATCTACACCAAGTAAGTAAGATAAATTCCTTTGGATGTATACATTATTCAAGGTCTTTTTTTTTTTTTTTTTTTTTTTTTTTTGTATAGTAGATGGTCCTTTACGTTTAGATATACCTGTTCATGGATTTCAATCACAAGAACATTTGGGACATATTATTAGACCTGTATCTCCCAATTCATCTCATTTATCTCGTAAATCATCTTTACATATTGATTCATATTTCCCTCGTACAACAAGTACCAATGGGTCAATATCATCTAGATTATATAGACATGCAATGTCACCACGTGTTGGTATCAGAACATCTTTGTTTAGCGCAATTGAGGTATTGTATATATAATTTCATTATTATATTAAAATAATAACCAAACAAAAACAAAATTATAGTTTCAAGAGCAAGTAGCAAGCATCAAAAGAGCAAATAGTACCCAATTATATCCAAACAAGAGGAATACATCATCTGTATTAAGACAAAGACATACTCAGGCATCAGTACCTTGCATATCTACTGCAAGGCGACAGGAGAGTGCAGATCATCTCTTGACCGCTCATCATTTACCAAACAGCAGAACTCCTGAAAGTTCACATACTAATAACAACAACAATGACTACTTTACATATATATCTGCAAGTCAACAAAATAATCATTTATCAAATCCTACAGAAAATAACGATGATCGAGCTATTCCTGAAATTAGACTTGCTCCACCAAATTTAGAAGAACAACACCAACAACAGCCGCAACAACCGCAACAACAACAACAACAACAACAACAACAACAACAACAGCAACAACAGCAACAGCAACAAAACATTGATAATGTGAGCATTCATGTGCCTTTAAAACATCAAGATGAATTAAAAATATCTGTATCAATGTCAATGATATTGGATGATATTTGTTGCACATTATTTCCAACATTGCAAGATTGGAGCTCAAAAACTGCGTTTGCAAAACTAAGCGCACTTGTAGCTGTACCTCTTGTATTAATATTTACACTAACATTACCTGTTGCAGAATGTGATGAGGTCAAGGTAGATGATATTGAAGTTTTAGCAGCAGCAAATGAACCTCAAACAAATCAACAAATTATTGCGATAGCATCATCAGCTGTTGAAACTCCCACAGCTTCTAAAAGCTATCTCACTGTACCTACATCTGAAAGAAGCATATCTGAATTAAATGCAGATGAAGATTTACCTTTGTTACTAGAAGAAGAAGAAGAAGAAGATGGCCAATTAGGTTGGTGCAGATGGTTAGTTGCTGCCCAGGCAATCTGTTCTACTACATTTGTTACTAGTGTAATGGCATGTAAGTGTTTTTTTCGTCCTTATATACATATATACGCATGTTACTAAACTAATTTTCGGTAGTGAATGGCTTTGTTTCTGTATTTGGCGTACTGGTCGGTTTCTTCATAGGTTGTGTATTATCGTGTCTTGTAATATACAAAACTAAAGCAAATGAAGCACCTAAATGGCAATGGATGCTTTCTTTTGTTGGATTTATCATTGCATTAAATTGGATCTTCTTATTAGCTAACGAAATGGTTGGTCTATTACAAGCTTTGGGTGCCATATTTGATATTAGTGAAGCTATCATGGGATTGACTATTTTCGCATTAGGAAATAGCGTAGGAGATTTAGTAGCCAATACAGCAATTGCAAAAATGGGATTTCCTACAATGGCTATTTCAGCCTGTTATGCAGGACCTTTACTAAGTAAATAATGCATTTATTCTATTTAAAATATTAAATTACTAATAATATTTTACTAGACATGGTGTTAGGTGTAGGTATCTCAACTACTTATCAAACCTGGGTCACTGGAAAACCTTATGAATTAGACATTGCACCTACCATTCTCATTTCATCAGCTGGATTAATTACAGTATTATTGAGTACGTTAATTGTTGTCAATATCAATGGATATCATATTAATAGTGGCCTTGGTTGGTGGATGATTATCGTTTATTTAACATGTACAATTGTAAATGTCTTGATTGAATTTCATGTATTTCACTAATGTAACAAAATATTATTGTATCGTTACTCTTTGCATATAATGTAATAATGCAATAATGCATTAATGTATATTTATTTGCATAATAGTACCATTATTTCCTTGAAATGAATTCTATTTACATTATAAATTATTCCCTTTTTAAATATCCTGCATATTTTTATATATTCCCTCAAATCATATACTACTTTTTTTTTAATAAATAGCTTTATTTTTCATGTCAAATATGAGGTATTATATTAGACATGGTATATTAGTCAATTGTTGATAAAAAAAAAAAGACATTTATAGCACACAAAATGACAATTATAAAGTCATTCACAATTCTGAAATCAATAAAGAAAAACATAGTAATACAACGCCAATTTTTGAATACGAAAAACTAGATACCAATGTCAAAGACCCGTTCCTTGACAAGATGGACTATGTTCGATCAAGTTTGTTGTATAATACTGTCTTCAACATAATTAGATTCAATAATACTAATAGACAGCAATTATCTAAGAGTACAGTACCAATATATAACATATTACCTCTTAGCTCTGAATCTCAAATCGTCACTATCTTGTTGGTTTATGTCAAAGTAAATCACATTGAAATCATTATAGATCCTGTAACAAGAGTACCATTAGGTTCTGCAAATGTTCAATTTGACAATTTATCATCTGCTCATTGTGCAATCAACCATGACAATGGTAAAAGAATTATGATATCTGATGCCATAAAAATTGAATTTGATTTAACAAGTAAAGATTATAATTTTGCATTAATTGCGTGTAACTGATTTTTTGATTTGTCCCATAAAAGAAAAAAAGGGGTACTATTTCAGTGGAACAAAAATACTGATAATTCAGAAGATAGCAAAATATTTTCTGATAGCTATTTACCGATTCAAAATAGTTATGTATTTGCAGAAAGTAATTCCTCGGATAAACGGTACAACTAACCTTTACAACAAGATCCCTCATCATCTTTCTCAAGACCTCCAAAAAGAAAAAGGTCATTGAGATGGGGAAAACCAATTTCTGATTCTACGCAAATTCAATAGTGCCATAAAGTAAATTATACTCGAATAGTCATAAATTTCCCTTGATTAGCTAAAATTTGTATAACTAATACAACAAAATTCCTCTGCTCAAAATCAAATCTGCACAAAAGCTATTATTTCAATATCTTATTTGCCATTAGTGCGTGGTGCAATCGACAAATTTAAAAGGGTATTTCAACCATTCAACTATAAAAGCGTTTGCAATTTCTATGTTTAATATCACAAAAATGCCTAATAAAACAACAACACATATCTATCATGATGATTACAATCGCCTTATTATATTTAACTCAAAAGATTCAGCCATTGCTGCCAAGAAATATGTTCAAGATAATCATACTAAAATCATTGGGTATCCAATAGAGCTACATGTACCATCGCTGTGTCACAGCAAAAAATAAACAACTTCTTTTCAAGTAGAATACGAACAAAAGAAACAAAAGTAGTATGAAGTGTCTCCGAATGAACAAAGGTCAAAAGTAACTGACATTTTTACAAATATAAAGCAAATGTTATTTGAAGAATTAGCCAATATATTTTTAAAAGAAGTTAAAAATCGCATTACTGGGCCATGCATTTACCATTTTTTAGGTCCATTATTGCATAAGAAATCAAAAATAATTACAGAAACATTAAACAACATACCATCTGCTACAAATTTTCAAGCAGAATTTGAAAATACAACAATAAGAATGCTTATGTTTTCAAAATGCCTCGTTTTAATAGAAAATCAATATTTAAAAAAGATAGTATTATTGCTGGGCGATCAACTTCCCCGCCTTCATCACAACTCACACCATCACAACCGCAACCGCAAATAGCAGCACCTCTCATCAATGGTGAAGATGAAAACATCGAAATCGATATTAAATACAGCAGTGATAATAAAACTAATGTGTTATTTGTAGAAACAACTATCAAGAAAGAATTACTCATTGATAATACACCACTTCTAAAGCAAGAAGACCCAATCAATAAAAAACCACCACTAGCTAAAAAAAAAAAAAGAAGAAAATTTTCCCAACGGCATAAAAGCACTAAATAATAAAGCGATCAAAGAAATCCAACCTGCTGTAATGCTTACTAACCATGTAGTAACAACAGATTCACCATCTTTTGCCACGAGTAGCATGGGCATTGATATCGATATAGAAAACTACAATGATGTTGATGACGATGATAACAATGACCAAATAGAATCAATTGTTATTGATACGAATCTAGAATTTAGCCAAACCACACTAGACCAATTTTTACTAGATAGAGATGATGATTTTATTGATATATCAATAAAAAATCCAGAATTAAATAATGATTGGAATCCGTTTCAACAACAAATTCAAGGTTTTGGAAATTTAGAATATCTGGCGATTGTAATAACAAAAGATGCAGCTCAAGATTCAACCAAAAGATATGGTAAGATTACGATGAAACGTTTGTTGTAACGATATTTATTTTGTAATACATTTAGATCATTACCCTCAAAATATCCCATTACAACAATCCGCCCGAATCAAAGGATACGTTGCCCTTCCCAACATGGTTAAAGCAACCATAACCACCACCACAACAACAACAACAATAGAAAGTGTTACTAACAGCAACAAAAACAACAACAATAATAATAGCAGCAACAGGTCCAATAGACTTGATTAACGCCTAGTAAATAAAAGCACATATTTAGACATTTTGAAATTCAATCAACTCTAATATTCCAAAAATCACCTATACACAATTGTGGACTAAACACTCAAGAACACATTGATGCCAACGATATGGTGATTGAGTATGTAGGTGAGATTGTTTCTCAAAAAGTGGCTGAAAAGAGAGAGAGAGAAAGAATACGAACAATGTGGCATTGAAGCTAGTTATCTGTTTAGAATTGACGATGATACCGTGATTGATGCAACCAAAAAAGGTAGAATTGCTCGATTCATTAACCATTGCTGCACGGTAAATAAAAACAATACACACACTGTTTATTGTTATTATTATTAATATTAATATTGTTATTATTATTATTATTAATTCCACTTTTATATTAGCCCAACTGAATTGCTAAAATTATTACGGTGAATAAACAAAAGAAGATTGTCATTTATGCTACTATTAGAAATATTCAGCCCAGAGAAGAGATAACATATGATTACAAGTTTCCATTAGCAAAAGATGAAGTACTTGGAATTGCTTGCATCTGTTCTAGTAAGCAATGTAAAAGAAAAAATGTAAGTAAATGTATAATTCCTATTCTGCATCTTGTTTTATCAACTATTCAAATAAAAACAACTTCAATTAATTTAATAATCTATTTTTCGATGTTGTTCGCGATATACAAATATAGAATGGTATATGGTGTATGAGTTCGTATCCGAAACATGTCCATTAATGATGACTTTTGTTACTTGTAATAAAAAATCCTGCGTGTATCATTGTTCATTGTTTCCAATATAAACTCTAGTAATGTAACATTTTTTGGCGCCAAAAAATACTGTACACATGTACATACATACTTATATAAAAGAAAAGGTATACAAGCTTACCATACATTATACATAATGTTTGTATAGTGCATTGTTCTGGATTTCATATCTTTATCACATGTTTAAATCATAATAATAATAAAATTCAAGGTAAAGATTTGCTTTTTTGCTAAAATGCATGAATGTAAAACAAAAGCCTTTTTTTCCTACCCAATAAAAGTATGTCTCTCGAAATGTATAAAACATTGCTATTTAACTAAAGCAAAAAATATAATGTTAAACTTGACATGTTAAGCAACAAAGCTATGTTTGTTTTAAAATTTAGCTTGTTTTTGTCGAAACGAAAATTTTTTAAAAACTATCAACTTTTGAAGCCAATTTTTTTTTTTTTTTTTTTTTTTTTTTTTTTTTTTGGAAAACCAAGAAAAAACTCTCATATGTGCATATATATTTTGATGATCTTCTGTATGAAAAAAGAAGCTATTATTATTCTATTGTTCCTCTTTAACCATTTCTGTTAAAATATTTATGCAATAATAATAATAATAGTAATAATAATAATAAAAGAAGCAAAACAACATGTAAAATAAAAATGCACTGACCATCATTATAATTTTGTTCTATATATACAAGAATTTTCTTATTATTATTATTTTTTTTCTTTTATTATTTATATGTAATATAAAAACAAAGTTTCTTTTTTTTTTTTTAAAAAAAAAAGGTGGAAAGGGTAGGAATTATATGTACAATACAAAGGAAACTATTAATCAGAATAAGGCGGAGAGATAGGCAAATCTTGATAACTACATTGCGATCTACGTTTAAATCGATCATATTGTCGCCTAAGTGAATTTCTTCTTTGCTCAAAAAATTGACTAAAAGGATCTTGACCTTCTTCCACCATTTGATGTTGAGTAAAATCAAAATCTGCAAATTGGTCTTCCAACTGCATTCGAAATCTCGCTTCTTCAGTGACAGGATAATAGTTTTCATCATCTAAAGTGTTTGTTTTGACAGGTGAAATTCGTTTATGTGATTTTAGTCCATCTTCTTGATAACGTTGTTGTTGGTCTTTTATCAAGTTACGTAACTTGTTATTTTTCTATTATGTATGTATATATTGTGATTAATAAAGAATTACATATGCTGCAAGTTTCAATTGCTATACGTACGTCAGGCCGAGAAGGTGGGGTCAGCTGTTTATGTTCAAGTAAATCCCAGTCTAAACCACGAAACCAAGGATGCGCTTTAAAATCATGAAAACCATCAGTATTACAACCTAATCTTTGAAAAGGTGATTTGTCCAGCAACTGATTTGATAAAATTTAGTATCTTTTGGGTTTTCATATATATATAAACAAACTTACACCACTAATAACATCAATACATTCTTTTGATACACTATCATAAACATGATTAGGAAAAACTAGTGGTTCATGTATAATAGCATGAGCTAAAGCTTCTTTTGATTGAGCTAAATATGGACGCTATGAAACAAGACATATACAGAGTTAATTACCACAAGTTTTTCTTGTTTCATGTTTGTTATTTTTTAATTACCATGCCAAATAAGAGTTCATAGGTAACAATACCTAAACTCCACCAATCTACCGAAGTTGAGTAACCTTTACGAGCCAACATTTCGGGAGCCATATAAGCCATGGTACCCGCCATGGACCACATTAGAGGCTGACTTGGAGTAAATTGTATCGCAATGTTGAAATCAGTTAAATGAGCATAACCTTTTTTATCCAGTAGAATATTCTCGGGTTTAATGTCTCGATGAACGATACGTTTTCTATGTAAATAATCCAAAGACAAAGCGATCGAAGCAACATGATGTCTCACTTGTAATTCGTGAAATGTAAATTGTTGATCTAGTTGAAATCGTAAATCTCCACCCAACATGAGATCAAGAGCCATGAAAACTGTTTCATCGTCTTGAAAAGCATATCTTAGATTTGCTATTAAAGGATATTCAATGCGCTCTAACAAGTTTCGCTCTAGTATAATGTTTCCAATAGCTTTTTGTTTAATACATTTAGATTTATTGATGTATTTCAAAGCGTATTTCTTTTTAGAACGTTTATGTTGAACGATGCGGACTTTTCCGAATACACCTTTACCAATGATTTTTTGTAGATGAAAATGTCCCAGTTCAGGTCCTATGAAATTTTTATTATGAATAAAAAAGAAAAATCCTGTTATCTAAAAAAAAATTTATTTTATACCTTGTGAATAATCTACTTCATCTTGTTTACAGCACAGTGCTCCCATTTTATATAAATACAACAACAACAAAAAGAAAGAAAGAAAAAACAGGTACAAAAAAAGAGAAGGAGAAAAAAAGAAAAAAAAAAAAAAGAAATTATTTCAATGAGAATGTAGCTCTTTTTATATTGTAAATAAACAAGTTGTGCTAATAGTTAAAATAAATACAAGTGTAACGCACTGATACAATTTCTCAATATTACATGTAAATGTATTCATTGTTTAAAACTTTTGTTTCAAGATTCTACAACTTGTAGTTTTTTATATTTTTATATATCAGCCTAATTCTTTAGGTAACATTGGTGATCATCACATGCAATTTTAACAAAAGTACTTTCAATTCAAACATGTTATTTTTATTATGTTGCCTTTCGCTGAGTATATATATATAGTTTTTAAAAAGCTGTTGAGCTTCTTTGTCTGTTTGAATGTGACGACGGGTACTGCTTGTATCATGTTGGTACAAAAATCAATGTGATTTTGGGGCATTTTTAATATTCTTCTTTTGTTCTTTTTTTTTTTTTTATTTTATTTTTATTTTTAAAAAAAATAAACATTCACTTTCATTAAAATAAAAAAAAGCAGCATATTTCATTTCATCATGAAAGAAGAAGGTATTTAAAAATAGAGATCTGTTGGGGAAAGAGAAAGATTAGAGTTTATGAAACTTAATTGCTCAAAAAAGCAATAAAATAATTTCATTTGTAACCATGGCAACTAATTTTTTTGTTATTACTTTTTTTTTCTGCTTTTTTTCCTTAGCAACAACATCATTTCACTTGAGTTGGTCAGTCATCATCATGTCAGTCCTTTCATTTTTAGTTGTGTATCGTAAATACGGTGGTTTCTACTACCGTTCCATTATGACTACTTTATGTCTTTTGGTAATGGCTATTTATGGCATGTGTGTATCTATTGTACTCCCCATCTTTGGTAAAACTCATCTCATCAATTATTCTGTTGCTCGTGGTTATTATCTTCTCGGTGGTTTCTTTTGTGGTTTAAAAGTTGAATCTGAAGGCGAAGAGAATTTACACAAAATTAAAGGCCCTGTTATTTATGTTTGTAATCATCAATCCAGTATTGATATCATGTTGATGGGTAAAGTTTATCCTAAAAATACTGCCATTGTTGCAAAAAAACAACTCAAATATTATCCTTTCTTGGGTTGGTTTAGTAAGTATATTTCAGGAATACCGGTTGATGTATATGATCTATTTACTGATATTTTGCAACAAATAGTGACTTTGAGTAATGCTATTTTCTTGGATCGTAAAAATAGAGATAATGCTGTCAAAGAAGCTCGTAATGCTGCTTTAGATATTCATAGAAAAAATGTAAGAAAATTATAGAAAAAAATGGAATTAATATTAAACATCATATCTTTTTTATATAGACAAATGTCTGGATTTTCCCTGAAGGTACTCGCGGACATGAATCAGAAATCTCCCTTTTACCTTTCAAAAAGGGTGCATTCTACATGGCTGTTCAAGCTGGTGTCCCAATTGTTCCCGTTGTCATTTCAAATTATTATGAAATTTATAGTGCCAAAGAAAAGAGATTTAACGCTGGTACTCTTCGCTGTAGAGGTAAGAAACTGTATTGTTGGTTTTGATATCTTTTTTATTCACCTGATTTTAATTCTTCGTCTAGTTTTACCTCCCATTTCAACTGAAGGTGTTGCAGAAGAATCTGCTGACATTGAAAAGCTTGCTAATTTGTGCCGTGATCAAATGCTTGCTGCACTCAAGGAAATTACTCCTGCTCGTCAAATCAAGAACAAAACCCAATAAATATAATAGATATTCTTTTTTTCCCTGTCTCTACCCTATATAATATCATATACAATCATATAGAAAATAAATCATATATATTTATATATAGAAAAAACTAAAAAATATTTATTATTATTTTTTTTCCATAAAAATCATGAAACACGGATATCAAAAAGGGGTTGTTGTTAAGTTTTGCGAACATTGTAAAATAAAAAAAAAAGGCACCATTTCTTATCATTTTTATGATTCTATGTTGCAGATGTAGTAGTGTATTTAAAGTTGAATTTGATTACGAGAATTGAATTTATGTACCAACATCTACAAAAAAAAGAAAAAAATGGTTTAACGTTTCAATGACAACGTGAAATTGCGTTATTTTTTTCTTTACCTGACAACCACAAAAACCAAGGAAACAAGCATATACGATAGCAGCAGTAAAACATGCCTTTGCAGTTAACTTTGGATCATCAGGATCACTGGTGAACTCTGTTAAAATCTCAACTTCAGCATCAAAAGCCATACCGAGCACAACCTAGTGGAAATTTTGAACGTGTTTTTTATGAGAATAGTGGAACATTTAGCAATATATACAGCAACTTACAAGGAAAATGATACCACAGAAGGATAACATACTACAACAAGTAGCATTTCCAGGGCTTACAAATGTCTTCATTTTATCGTTTTTTTTTAAAAATGCGAATATAAAATGTGAACAAGAGAACGCTTTTTTTCCTTTCAATCCGTTCCAGATGAATTGAAACAGATTCACAATTTCAGAATACCTTACTCTCTTTCACTCACTCTTTCACGACGTCACATAGATTCAATGACGTTTCACCTAGTTTCTTTTTAATTTGGTTTTTCCCTATTTATGGTGAGATTCAATCGAAGGAGAGAAAGAAAGCCCTTCTTATTTTCCCTTTAAACTTTTTTTTTTTTTTTTTTTTAAAAAAAACCCAGTTGATTTTTTTCAAAGAGTTTTTACAGTACAAAAGCTTTGATAAACATTTAACTTTCAAAGTTGCATCTAGTAGAACAGGCTTTCCTCTATCAGAATATACTTTTTATTTCTATTTTTTCTAAGGATTAGCAATTAAAAATTTACAGAGAAAAATTTTTTAGACAAAAAAAAAAAAAAAGTTTTTTTTCTAGTTTCTCTGTACAATTTCTTTTTTAAAATATCAAAAAGAAAAAGCAACCCACTCATAATTATTCAGGTGCAAGTAGCTTTGATTGCAGGAAGATATTCTTCACGTTTGCAACAAACAAGAAATTTTAATCAACAAATACGCCAATGGGCACGACTAAAAGTCGTAAATCTAGGCGGAATAATTCAAGACCAACTGCCTTTACCTTCTTATCCAACATTGCACTCGGTAATGAAAATGAAAAACCACCTGATGAATCTATACGAATCAATTCCTATTTGTCAACAACAGATCCGGATGTATTACATTACGTTGAAGAAACTACAACACCAACAACACAAGTCGGAGGTATACACATCACAGAAAGAGAGAGAGAGAGAAAAAGTGATACTTTTTATTATGGAAAATTCTTAAATTCTTAATTTTTTTTTTTTATTATTATTGTAGCTTCTTCCTTGCATTCATCAGATAGTAGCTTTTCCGCCGATGAAGACAATAATGCTTTACAAACCACCATACCTTCTGATTCCCATGGTAGATTTAATTCAACAACCACTACACCCGTTATAACAACTAGCAATATAAATCATTTTGATCAACAATTTAAAAAAGGAAAATACCTTTCCCAAAAACGTTTTCCTTCTGACAGTAGCAATGAAGATGTTCATCATCATAAATTGACTAGAGAAGATAGTGAAAGACCAATTGCTTCTGAAAAAATCAAGAAAAAGTCAAATCACAACGATAAAGATGTAAATTTTTGCTATAATTTACTGTATTTTAGAAATTCTACTTATGTTCCTTTTTTTTTCTATAGCATGGACATGGTGGCATATCAATTTTATCTGTTTTTCGTTATTATACTGACAAAATCCGTCATTCAGCAAGCAAGAAAAAATCAGATCCATCTACTGCAACAAACCGTGGTTATGTGTAAGTTTTTTTTTTCTTTTATTACGTTTTATTATTAAATCTCACTAATGTTTCATTTAGACAACAACAATTAGAATGCCATGATGGCCAAAAACATCGAAAAGCTCAATCATATGCTCACTTTTTAAATACAACAGGTTCATTACTGTAATGTGTACAATTCGATCAATGCAAAATTTAAATTCTAGCCCTTTAACTCCATCCCCCCCTTTTTTTTTCTTATAGTGATGATGAAACTGTCGTAGCAAATGTCGATGCTAATTCATATAATCCCTTTTTCCTTGATGATGACACTTATGGTAAATATGGTTTAGATCCAAGTTCTTTAGGAACATTAGCCAATAATGCTGGAAATATGAAGCCATCTGAACTAAAGCGTGAAATGAATGAACAATTCCGTTTAAATCATCCTGAGATTTCATCTGAAATCACACTTAGTAAAATAAGAGCCATCAAATTACATTTACTAGAAATTGGTAAACAAGTTGATTTGGAAGTTTCTAGTGTTGCTCATGCATATGTATTTTTTGAGAAACTAGTAGTAAAGGTATAACTATATATATATATAAAGAATACAATGTAAATTAGACACTAAACACAGCTTTTTAGAACATGGTAACCAAGAAAAACCGTAAACTTATTGCAGCCTGTTGCTTGTTTTTAGCTACCAAAGTAAATGAAGCTAAAGGTACTTGGTTTAGGCCTCTTTTAGAAGCCATGGATGACGAATTAGATGTAGATTCAGAAGAAATCCATGAGCATGAATTTGCTGTATTTGCAGATCTAGAATTCAATCTTTATGTACCTCGAAGAGAATTTATGCCTCATTTTGAACGCATTTTCAATCATTTAGAATATAAGAGTATTCAAGAATATCTTGGCAATTCTGCATTTTACGAAGTGAATCAACGCATGTAATAAACATATACAGATATAAAATTATTTACAAATAAACCACACACAATTTATTATTATTATTGATATTTTGATGGTGATGATTGATGAATGTTATTAGTTGTTGTATCGATTGTTGTAGTAATGGCAAGTGGTATAATATGATTGGTAGTTGCTGTTGTTACTGGAACTGTAGTAGATGCATTAGTTGAACTATTTAAACTGATAAATGTATCCATTTCTCTTCTAGGTGGCGAGTAAATGTTATTTGTGTTGTATGTAAAATATCTAAAGCGTCTAAAGAATCTTTTTATTCGTCCACTTGAACTATAAATAATAGCGCCTGTTGGATCTTCATCTTTGTTGTTGTTGTTGTTGTTGTTGTTGTTGTTGTTGTTGTTGTTGTTGTTGTTGTTGTTGTTGTTGTTGTTGTTGTTGTTGTTGTTGTTGTTGTTGTTGTTGTTGTTGTTGCTATTGAGTGCTGCAGGATCATTGTAGACAGAAGAAGAAGAAGCAGATTCCCCTTCTCCTGGGATTAATGATTTAGCTGCAGTAGTTGTAGTATTTACAATTTCTTTTTCTTCTTTTGCAGATAACCAATTACTAGTATTCTCAAGTTCTTGTTGTTGCTGCCTATTATTATTTTCTAATTCTTCGTTTAATTCTTCATCATCATTTAAATGCGCAGCTGGATCAGGTTTTGAACTAAGTAAGAACACACCATAAATCAATACACCAATACCGACAAACACTAATATAATAGCCCAAGGAGGATAATTTCCAATTTCATCTAGATAAATTATTGTGTTTACAAGACCAAGAGCAGTATAAGTACCATAAAAGACAGGCACAACTACAACGGAAGAATACAATTTGAGAGCAGTATTTAGACAATAGACCTTTTTGTACAAGATATTTTAGTAATCAACATATATATATAAATACATATTTATAAACAAATAACAGACCTGTAATATCGCTGTAACAAGTAATGCTAACAAGATAAGTCGGCTTGCGTTATCATTAAATTGATTTACTTGAGATTTAATTGATAAAGTAAATAGTTTTACGCTAGTAAAAAAAAAAAAAAAAAAAAATGTTGTCAACGTATAAAAGTATTATGCATAAATGTTCATATTTTTACCCGCTTTTTGCTAATAATAACGTTTCACTAGCTAATACACCACCTTCTATACTAAACATAAGGCCAACAATATGCTGTATTTTTTTCTGATTCATTGTAGCAAATATCTGACTTTTCTTCTTTCGAGTTTCTTCTGAAGTTGCCCAGTTTGACCAAATTGAAATGATTAAACCACCAAATGCAATAATATTAAGTGCACTAAAGTAAATTATAAAAATTGGGCGAACAAATAAAACTTTTAAGCTTTCTAATGATATCAATTCTTCGGCTTTATGTTGATTGAATATTATAAGTATTTGTTCTTCAACTATCAAAAAAAAAAAAAAAAAAAAACACACACACACAATTTACTTACGATCATCTCCGTTGTACATGCCACCAAATACAACAACCCAAATAACAGATGCAACTACAACACATGTACCAAGTACATCCTTTCGAGTAATTTTTGTATTCACAAGTAATTTTGCAAACACAAAATTAAATATTAATGCTACACTTCCTAATGGTGCTACCCACTTAATATGTATTATTAGTATATAGGAGAACAAGAATTAGAGGAATGATTGATTAATTAAAGGGATGAAAAAAACTTATATATAGACACACACAAGGGGAAAAATACCTGAGTTTTTAGATAATCTAATAGTAGTAGTAGGTTAGTAATGAACTGACGTTCTTATCATATATCGTTAGATAAGGGAAACAGTTTGTACTCAGTCATTTATCCATATCCTTCTAAGATTGTAACACCCATGGTAGGAGTAGCAATTCCCACAGCAGCATTGGGAAAAGTAATTCTCACAGCATTAGTTGATCAAGTAAATCTCACGATTACTGAAAATAAGCATTAGTATGGTATAATCTGATAACTTGGTATTCCCATGTTAGTGAACTCAGCAAAATATACAGGGTATATAGGGAACTAAATGTTATGCGTATAATCTTGATAAGCCGCTTCAACAGCAGAAAATTGATTGTCAAAAGGTGTGTGTGGGAGCCTTTTCAATATATTTTGATTTATCATGAAGTTATTGAAATGCAGATTACATAGATGCCATATGAATCTGGAACAATTGAGTAATAATGCATGTCAAATATCAACACAGAGCGTTGAGTAATTTGATAATCCACATTTACAACAGCAGCATATATTCAAGTTAAGAAATAAAAGAAAACTCATGCCATTCTACACCATTTGGTATATTAGATACTGCTGATAAGATTGGATTCTTCTACAAACAATATTTACTAACCCGACATACTATTATTAATATGCCCAAAAACTACTATGCAAATTTGGGAGTTGAAATAACACTTTTTTCGCAACACAGAGAATTTTGCGAATGAAAATGATATTTATTGTTTACATTAACTAAATAATAATAAGGAGGAAATATTCACGTTTCATAAAAACAAAAACAAAAAGAAAACGCCATTCATTTTATCTTTTTGAAACAGATTTGGTACCTTAAAAATACATTTCTTTCTTTCCCCCTATCTATCTTTCTTTCTTGTGTCTATTCAAAATGACGCGATCTAAAAGAGCAACATCTACTAGAATCAACGAGAATGCTGTATTAAGAAAGAAAAATCGAATCAGACAGCAAACTTCTATTACAAACTGGCTATCCAATTTACAAATAAAAAATGAATCTGATGATATTACTGCATCAGCGATCGAGAATTTATCTATTGGAAATAAGGATTCTTCAATTTCTGTCAAAGAAGAACAAATTGAAAAGATGGAGGAGATAGTAGAACAGCAAGCATATACTGATGAGGCTTCAAGTGAAAGTAATGATGATGATAATATAAAATCAGATACGAATATATCAAACGCATTAGATGAACAAGAAGGTACGTTAAATTCTATAATATACTTTGACATTTCAGCTAATATATACATATGTATACTATATAGAGCCTCTTCCTGACCCAAATGATCCCAATTTATATTGTAAAATATGCAAAACAACAGAAACACAGCTTTGGCGTTTTAGAAAACACTGTACAAGAGTGCATCATATGAAGCTTGACTCAAAAAAAAAGAAATACAAGCCAATTCCAGGTGTTAAACCAGACCCAAAGGATCCAAACAATTACTGCTGTGCTTGTCAAGCAAACTTTCCAAATCCAAAAGCTTATTCTTCTCATTTAAATATGAAACACTGGACGGAATTTTCCTCCAAGGCATTAAGAACAAGAAAAAATATGGGTGGTATTCCAGATATAAATGATAAAAACTCACATTGCCGTTCTTGTGATTCTGAATATAAGAAAACCAAGGGTTCCTACAACAATCATCTAATTGCCAAACATAAAATGAATATTGAAAATATTAAGGCATTCAATGAAGAAGGAGAAGGAGGAGGAAAAGACATACAGAATGCTCATACTTATTGTCTTTCCTGCAAGAAATCGTTTGCAACATTAAACTTGTATATGAATCATTATAAAAATGTGCATAATGTAAGAATAACTAGCCGAAGAACGTTTGATCCCAACATCAAATTAGATATCAATGATCCCAGTTTTCGCTGTAGATCATGCAATATTCAATTACAAAATCGAACAACTTATCGTATTCATTTGAAAGGACCGCACAAGATGATATTAGAACCTTTACTGGAAATAAGTGAAGCTACGCCTGGCGTTGAACCTGATCCTGAAGATCCAAACTTTAATTGCCGTTCATGTAACAGAACTTACGAATCCAGAGGTGATTACAGAATTCATTTGCGTGCAATGCACAAGTTGAATTTGAAGTCTCTTGTTGCCCATCCCCAAGAAGGTATTGAACCAGATGTAGATGACCCAAACTTTTATTGCTGTTCATGTAAAAAAACCTATGAAAATCGGCATTACTTTAGAAATCATCTGATGGCTGTCCATAAAGTTACTCCCTTACGAACCATGACTCATCCAGATGTGAATATTGAACCGGATGTAAATGATCCAAACAATCATTGTCGATCTTGTTACAAGACATTTCGGCATAACAGAGATTATCGTGCTCATCTACGATCTCGTCATAATATGAAACTTGAGCCCTTGGTCAAATTATGTACACCAACACCTGGCATTTTACCTGATCCTGAAGACCCAAACTTCTTTTGTAGCTCCTGTAAAGTAGCATATCCAAATGTAAATGACTATCGCGGCCATTTAAAGAGAAGACACGGTATGAGAGGCTCAAGACAGTTGATTGTAACTACTCCTAATCCTAACATTGAGCCTGATGTATACAGTACAGACTTTTATTGTATTTCATGTGAGAAGCAATTCAAAGATCGAAGCCATTACCGAGGTCATTTACAATACAGACACAAAATCAAGTTAGATAAATTACCTAGTAATAAATTCAATGTTAATACTGCCATTATACCTGACGTTGATGATCCAAATTTCCATTGCCGTTCTTGCGATACTACATTTGATGAAAGGCCAAAATATCGAATTCATTTAAAGTCAACCCATAAAATGAAATTGGATCCGTTAAACAAGGCAAATCCCGATATTATTCCTGATAAAGATGATCCCAATTTTTACTGCAAATCTTGTAAACGAACCATGAAAAATCAACAATACTTTCGAAGACATCTTCGTATTGTTCACCAGATGAATCTTGAACCTCTCATTCGTCAAAGTGAAACTAATTTTGATGTAAAACCGGATCCAGATGACCCAAATCATCATTGTATCTCTTGTAACTTAACTTTCCCAAATACACGTCGCTACAAATTGCATCTGTCTTATAGGCACTTGGAATTGATGAAGCCACCTGTTGATGATGGTGGATCCTATCCCAAGATTTCTGATTTTGACGTAAAAAAACTGTATTGCCATCTATGTCGCACTACAGCCAAGGATGTAAGAAGTTATGTACAGCATTTGAGATTACAGCATCTGGTAGTTTATGAGATCAAAAGAGAGCTAGGAAGAAATCGAAAATATTATCCTACACCTGGAGTTACACCTGATAAAAATGATCCAAATTACTATTGCAAATCATGTAAATACACATTTCCAAGTTGGGATCGATATCGATACCACCTCGTTAAATTACACAAGATGATTATTGAAAGAATAGGCTTATGTAAACCCACACCAGGAGTTGAACCAGATATCAATGATCCGGATTTCCATTGCAAATCATGTAAAAGATCTTGGTTGAAGCGAACAGAGTATCGCGAACATCTCAGAAGGATACACAAAATAAAATTGGCTCCTTTGACTAAAGAAGAACTAAAAGCATCTCGTAAACCAACAATTTGGACCTGGGATAATACAAATAATGCAACTGTAACTTCAAACAACAACGATGCTTCAAACGATAAGGATAATTCAAGCGAAATGGACATTTCTAATGACATGGCCAGCAATGAAACATTAATAAATCAACATATGTATACATCATTAACAATCTTGGATGATGTAAAAATTCCAATCGAAACATTAAATACAATTGATACATTGAATCCAACTATTAAACTAGAATCTTTAGATGATATTGAAACTAATGATGAACCAATGGAAGAATGAACATAACAACATGAATGCAATCAAATCTCATTTTCTAAATCAATAAAATAAAATCTACCTTCTTTATAAACCTTATAAATGTAATATATCTCAATTTGTACATCATGTATTCTTAGTTTCTCGATTGATGTTGTTGAATTGACACAATGTGACCGTCTACAATAGTATCATAACCTTATTATATAAAAAGTAGATAACGCGCGTTTCATGTGCTTGTTATTGTGTTTCTTTAGTTTACATCAATTAAAACGATGAGTAATTATAAAGAAATTTGTACTGTACCCACTGATTTTGGTGTTACATTTACAAAGTTTAAGAGTGAAAAGACTGGATTAACTGTCATGTTGGCAGATATCGAAGGTAAATTTTCATTATATAAATGTAATATGCTTGATTGAAAATTTTAATTGGGTATCATTTGTTATTTAGCGCCACTTGTAAATGGTTATTTTGCTTTGGCTACTGAAAGTAAGTAAGCACATTTAAAGGGTTTTTATCCATTTTTAACAGAATAAAATATAGGTTTCGATGATTTTGGTTGTCCTCATACATTGGAACAGTAAGTACATGTTTTTCTTTTACGAAACAATTATTGACAATCATGATAAATCTAGTCTTGTTTTCCTTGGAAGCGATCAATATCCATACAAAGTATTTTTTTTTTAAAAAAAAATTTAATTGATCAAATATTTATATTTTATTTAAAGGGTGTTTTAGATTCACTTGCAAATCGTGCAATTGCTCAAGGTACAAATGCCTGGACTGATGTTGATCACACTTGTTACACCATTACAACAGCTGGATCAAAGGGATTTTTAAATTTATTACCTATTTATGTTGATCACATTTTGTATCCTACTTTGACTGAAACTGGTTATCATACTGAGGTTCATCATATTAATGGAAAGGGTGAAGATGCTGGTGTAAGTTGCTATAATTCATTTTGTTTATATATGCTAATACTGATATAAATCCTATTAGGTTGTTTACAGTGAAATGCAAGGATGTCAAAATTTAGGTGATGATAGACTTCATCTTCGCATGAAGAGAATCATGTATCCTGAAACTTGTGGATACAGATCAGAAACTGGTGGTCTTATGGAAAGACTTAGAGAGTTGTCTGTAGAAAAGAGTAAGTCGTATATACAATGCATTGTGTACATGTTGATTGACATGATATTATAGTTCGCGATTATCATAAATCTTATTACAGACCTGATAATCTTTGCTTGATTATTACTGGTAAAATAGAAAAAAATGAACTTTTAAAGGCATTGGAACCTGTTGAAGAATCTATTATTAAAAAGGGGCCTTTGCCTGAAATGCAAAGACCATGGATCACTACTGGTGATTTCCCAAATTTGGAAAAGAATATTGAAGAAACTGTACTTTTTGCTGATGAAGATGAATCTATGGGCACTGTTCTTATTGCATGGAATGGCCCCATGTGTAATGTAAGCTAATTACTGCACATCTAAATTATATTCAAAACTTTAACAGCGACTTTAGGATTTCCTTGTTCAAAAAGAATTGGAAGTTTTGAATACATATCTTACCGACTCACCTGTGTCTGTATTACAAAGAGAATTTGTAGAAACAGAAGATGCGCTTTGTACAGACGTTGATTTCCATATTACTGATCATTTAAAATCTACTTTGATGTTTACTGCTTCAAGTGTACCAATTGAAGAAATTGAAAATTTCCCACCAGAATTCTTTTCTACATTGAAGCGTCTTGTAGATGAAAAAGAAATTGACATGACAAGAATGGCTACTGTCATTGAAAAGGAAACATTGAAACTTTTAGACAGTGCAGAAACTGATGCTCATGATACTGCTGCTGCTGTTGCTATTTCTGACTTTTTGTACGGTTCTGCTGATGGTAAAGATCTCAAAGAATCTGTAAAGGATCAAGAATATTTAGATATTCTCTCCAACTACACTGCTCAAGATTGGTTAAACGTCTTGTCTAAATGGTACATTAATGCTCCTCGCATCACATTATTTGGTAAGCCTTCTGCCGAGTTTGCTGAACAACAATCAGAGGAAGAAACTAGCCGTACTGAAAAGCAACGTGCTGATCTTGGTGAAGAGAAATTGAAGCAACTTCAACAGGAATTGGATGATGCTATGGCCAAAAATGATGTTCCTGTTCCCAAGGAATTATTGGAAGGATTCAAAATTCCTTCTGCATCTTCAATCAAATTTATTAATGTTATTACTGCAAGAAATAACGATAAGGATATCTCTAATGAGGTCCAAAAGTATATTAATGAAGATAATGGTGCTGATGTCCCTTTGTTTATTCAATTTGATCATGTGAAATCTCATTTTGTCAAGCTTTCTGCTCATATCAGTTCTTCTTCCATCCCTACTCATTTACTTTTATATACAAGACTCTTTTTGAAGAGTATCTTTTCTCTTCCTATTGAAAAAGATGGGAAATTGATTGCATATGAGGACGTTGTAAAAGGTCTAGGTGAAGATACTATTGAATATGATGCTACTCTTGGTACAAGCTTTGGTTTTAGAGAATTGGCTGTATTTACCTTGAAAGTAAATGGATCCAAATTTGAAGCTGCTATTCAATGGCTGCATGATATCTTATGGAACACCAAGTTTACTGCTGAAAGATTAAAAATTGTTGCAGCACAAATCTTAAATGATATTCCTCAAGCTAAAAGAGATGGTCATGATATGGGTAGTGCTACTATGCGTGCACTTCAAGTAGATCCCAAAAAATCGGTCAATGCTGCTCGTAATATCTTGTTCCAGAATTCCTTTTTGCAAGAAGTTGTCAAGAAATTAGAAGATGATCCATCTTCTGTTATTAAAGAATTGAATGCATTCCGTTCTCATTTATGCTCTCCTGAAAACATTCGCATACATGTTACAGGCGATATTTTGAATCTCAAAACCCCTAGAACTGCCTTCAAGGAATTTGCTTCAACTAAGGCTACAAAGTCTTTGACACCCATTACATTGGCAAAGCAAGTACTTAAAGCTACAGGACTTGAACCTGGTAATCACGGTCTTTTGGTAACATTACCAACTATTGAAAACTCATTTTCCCTTCATTCTGTAAAGGGTCCTGATAGATTTGATGATCCTGATATCGCACCTTTATTGGTTATGATTGAATTATTAGATACAATGGAGGGCATCTTTTGGAAATTGATTCGTGGTCAAGGCTTGGCTTATTCATGTTTCTTGGATGCTAATATTGAATCTGGTTTAATCAATTTTACAGTGTATCGTTCCCCTGATGCATTTAAAGCTTTTGAGCAAGCAAAGATTGTTGTTGAACAATTAGCAAATGATGAAATGAAAATTGATGATTCTTCTGTAGATGGAGCAAAAAGTGCAGTAATTTATAGTCTTGTAGCTAGAGAAAATACAATGGACCGTGCAGCACTTCAGTCATTTGTAAATCAAGTATTAAAAAAGATGCCAGCTTCTTATAATCAAGACATGTTGATTGCTATTCAAGTAAGTTTTGGATCTATTTCATTTAGATGCATTTTGATATTAACGGTATCCTTTTAAGGCTGTAACTATGGATGATTTACAACACGTTTTAAACAAATACTTTGTAAATATGTTTAAACCTGATACTAGTAATGTAGTTGTAATTAGTACACCTACTAAAATTGTAGATATTCAAACAGGCTTTGAAAGATTAGGATTTGGTATCAAATCTGTTGCATTAAATGACATCAATGTAAACGCTTTTTAATGAATAAAAATATATATAATTTATATACATTTATAATATTAATTGATGCTCAAGGCATATACATTTACAATAGCATATAATGATTTTGATTCATGTCTGTAGCTTGCACTGCCATCGTTTTGATTATCCCAATAAACTTGACTCCCAACAAAGAAACCAGCACCCTTATTCTGAAGAATTACGCAAGTAACTAAGTACATGAAGATAAATATACATGCTTTCAACACAGTCATCCCAATATCTAATTTATATTATTATACCTATATATTTATAATTCTTACTGATATCTTTCAATCTAGTTATACATGTTTCAATAATATTAGCGTTCCAAGCAGGAACTTTTGCATGAGAATATTCTGTATCAGTCAAGGTACTTTCAACTATCTATAAAACATATTAGCCCTGAATATCTCCAGATGCTTCTCTTTCAATTTCTATCTTACTGACTTCTTTAATGATAGCAGTTACTTGCTCAGAGTTGAAGGCTTTTTCCTTTCAAAAAAATGTTATTTTTGAGCTTTAGTGTTTGACATGTGTTTACATACAGTTTTAATAGGGCTTTCCATGTTGTTTTATTCCAGAAAAGTATTAATAAAGAAAGGAAAACAATAAAAAAACACCTGTTTGCCCAGAAGGTCACGAAAATACACTTCTACATGCACCGCAATGAACTAATTTTGTTTTGAAAAATGTGCTTAGTTTTCCAATGTACCTATAATTTTTGATATACAGTATATGTAAAACCTAGAAAAAAAAATATGCTCTCTTGACATGATAGGAATGTCCAAAAAGGCATTGCTTTTTCTATAATTTTAAATTGTCTGTAAAAAAAAAAAAAAAAAAAAAAAAACTTTGGTGGCCATGGCTTATTATACCGCATTCGCATCATGAAATGAATCAACATGTCTCATCTACCTAATAATTTTATACCAAGTAATTGTAGAATATTTTAACATATGTAGTCTCAAGAAAAAAATAGATTATATATTAAATTGTAAAATAATTTCTACAACAAAAATTGAGCTGGTCTAGTCTTCACATTATAATACATCAACTTTTTGATTTACGTTTCATAAATGCATAAATGATCTCGAGATTTTCGACCTACATTTAGCTAATTCTGCCCTATAAGCCAATTTTTCTAGACTACGAGTAATAAATACGTATCTATAGATTTAGAGGCTATTTTACATCGGTAGGTCTGTATTTTTTTTACAGAAATACTCCTTAATTTATATTAAGTTGGTCATTTTTCATTTCATAACATCGATTATAACCCTACTGTCGATAACTCTTATCAGCGTTCCACATTATATATATCTAAAAACTCTAATTTGATTATTGAATAACTCAAATAACATATTAGCATACGTAACTTTTACAAGCAAAGGTTAGAGGGCCTACGATTAGTTTCTGATTAATTTTACCAAATTATATAGCTTACTCTTGCCATGGTAGCAATGGCCAAAAATCCCAATTTCCATAAATTCAGTCGACTTGGAGGTCTTGAACTATAAAAAAAATCTATAGATTTAGACGCTTAAAGTATTCAAGAACAATAAATCACTGTATAATAGAATTTAAAATGCCCTTGATTTAATAAAAAAAAAAAGAGGGAGAGTAGAAATTAGCCATATTTTGATGCTTTGCTGCCATTTCTGTTGCTGATGTATTTTGGTGATTTTTTGTAGATGCTGATTTCAACTCAATTTTTATCAACGTTGTTCCTTTTAGGAGCATTTTTAACAATAAAAATTAGCTTATAGTTCTCTTTATTGTAGAAGCTAAACAGTTGCCCTCCATAATTTTTAAATGTTTTTCCTTCTAATCAATCAATAAAAGTTTATTTACTTTATTATGTAGCAACTTGTCAGATCTTCTTGTTGCTGCACTTTATATTAATAAACTATAAACTTACGATACTTTCGGGAACATTGCACTTCATGAGTTGAATTGGATTGTAATATATATTTATATACATCTTGGTACGTAGGTACCTGCTCAAGTAAAATTTGAATATTCAAAAAATTCAATTTTTTATGGTTTTCAATCTTCAAAATATACATGTGTCATCTTTCAATTATATTTTAGCCTCACCATATTAAATACTTCCTAGGGTATGTCATTATAAACACTACTAAATAGTTATAAACTGGTTATACTATGATATGTGTTTCCAAATTTATTCTATAATCTCATGAAAAACTTGAAGTAAAATTCACTGCTTTTTTTTTAAGGCTGGATCTGATTTTTTATCCCTGCTCAGCTTTTTTTTCACTGAATAACAACAGAAAAAAACTATATATAAATGCACCTGAGATGTTCAATTTTAATCCAAAAGCAAGTACTCTGAAATATTCTGTCGTCAGCAATCGGTATAATTTTTTTAGTGCTAGTGTTTTAGATTTTTGCGTGTATTTTACTGATAAAAGTTAAAAGTTTTGAGCATTAGTATCTCTGTTTTATAGGATCGGATTTTCGATAATACTTAAAAAAGAGTACAATAAAAAGAATGTGTAATTAATCACTTCTTCAACTGTACAATAAAAACAAGATAAGGTTTATTTAAATATAAAAGTATTGTTGCCTTTTATAATGATTTAGTTTTGAGCTCCTGAGATACAATTAAGAGCGGTATTGAACTATTAGATCTGTTTGAGAGTAATTTAGGGGTTGATGTTGATCAATCATAATTAAGCCGTGATTGCAGAGCTTGTAAATTGCCTTGTTTCTATGCTGCGCTTGTTGTGCCTGGATTGTGATTTGATATATTTTGACAGCTACTTGAATAATCAACCGCTGAGGTTAAAGAATATGGTATCATGATTTGAGTGGTCCGAGCCTGTCGGTTAATTGATTGAGAAATAATAAACTAGACGTTCCTTATATCCGATTGTAGACTTGTTTTTTTATATTATAAATAGTAATCAATGGATTATATAATCTGTTGATTGGTTATAGAAGGCGATAAGGTATGATACTTGGTGGAATACAACATCTTGTATGTATGTATATGCTCTTATTTTATAAACGCTGCGCCAGGAAAGTATGCTATTCTCTAAGCTAAAAATATTATCTACTAAATTATTTAGTAAAAAGTAAAGAAAAACGTTATAAAATGAAACGGCACACTAAAAATAAAGAAATTTATTATAAGATGAAATGCACCTCTTTTATATCCAAACGTCTTTAATTATCACTAATTTGAATAAGTATATATTTACATATCCAATATCCAACCAAACCTATGTGACACAATAATTCTACATTCGCAATATTAACTGAGCTTTATAGCATATTGCACAGCAATACAGAACATAATCTGTAGAAAAAATACTTTATTTTTCTTCTAAGTAAAAAAGTTACAGTTCCTCTTCAATTTTTAATTTTTTTTTTCAAATTTGGCATTGTTTCTGTTTCATCTCTTTTTATTTTAGACGGCAATAAAAAAAGACTAAACGCAACGACTATATGGGTACAATCTTTATCCCATCAACCATACATATCCTCTTTTGTATTTACTGAGATTTCAGAATAGACACTTTACTATATTAGTTTATTTGAGAATGAAGAATTAAGAAAGCTTCATCACAACTTATAGTTTCATAAAAATAGAAAGAATAGGATTTAACGTTTACTTGACTTCGATATAAATCTCTACATTATATAGATTATTTGACATGTAAACAAGAATAAAAAAAGCATATTTTTTTGTCATAAATTTTTATATAACACTTATAGTATAAAGAACTGGATTGTAATGATAATTCACACTATGCTATACATTGGACATATAAATTTCCTAATTTAATATATACTTAGTTTGTTCGCCTTCACAAATAGACTGCTTCATACTTTAATTGAACACTGATATTAAATGTGATATCTTCTTGAATGTAATCCCAAAATAAACACTTCAAAATAATTCACTAAAAATTCACCTGGGTGAATTATACAGTGACTCCCAAAACTGTCCCAGTGTTTGCTAATTTTGAGTTTAGTATGATTTTTAGGTACAACAAATATATTTAAGTTACAACATATTTTATATATTTCGGAAGACAAAATAATTTTCTTTTATATAAAGTTAAAAAAAATGTAAATTTTATTGGCTGTTCGGAGAAATGTCTAATTGTAATAGGTGTAGTAACTGGGACAGTTTTGAGAGCTAAAGATGAGAAAAATATATTCCTATTCAATAGTCCGTCCAAAGACCGTTTCTTTCCAAACATTGTTTTATACAATTTTGCATGCTATCTATAGCCTTTTGACACTCATCTTGCTTGATTGTGTTGTACCAAACCTCGGTTACACGCTCCGAAAGATACAGGATTCCTTTGGGCGCTGTTTTATAATTATTATGCCTCATCTTCAGTAAAATTTACGTATTTTCAATCAGATTTAAGTCATTTAATTGGGAGATGGATTTATAACCTCAAAGTATTGATCCAGTGGATATTTACTGACTAAATTTGGCATATGTTTTAGGATATTGATATGCTAAAAATAATGTGATAACGACAAAGGCCTAAGTTTGTCCCAGGATAATTGATATTCCGCTTCAAAATTTCTTCTAAAATTTTTTATGCAAATTTCAATCTATAATGACTTTAATTTTGCATAACCGACTAACTCCAGCATACGTAGCGGTACTCCAAAGCATGACACTCTCACTGCCACTTTCAGCCGCTATATCCACAAGGTTAGGTTTCAAGCTCTCATTGTCTCTAATTTAAATCTAGCTTCTACCAACTGAGTTTAACCAATTACTATTGGTTTTATCTGGTAAAACTACTCTTTTTTAATTGTCGGAAATCCAATTACTTCGTTAAATACACCAATTTAATCGCTTCTTGGTATTAGGCCTAGACAACGAAAAAAAATTGTTCTTAATAATCGCACTTAAATACCCCCTACGGAGTGCTTTTCGAAGAATTTTTTGGTTCAATTTAGCTTCGACACCGGTTTCAAGCATTTTAAATATATTACCAGCATTATTGACTGCGGTTTTGTTGCTTAGTGAACGCAAAAACTTTCATCAGTCTTAGAAAGCAATTTAATTGAACCTCCTTTAGACGCATTCAGACTTGTGCAACATCGTTTTATAATTATTTCCACAATAAATTTACTAAAGCACATTATCTCCGCAACAAAAAACATTAATTTGTCGTTGTTTAAAAGACAGATGACACTCTTTTCCTTATTGACTTGGAGTTTTTTCTTGCTAACTTTCAATAGGCCAAAGCGCGAAAATCAGTATACACAAAAAAAAATTATTCTGTTTATTGAATTAAGGGTTTTTATATTAATTGTCAAAAATTTAGAATAATAACCCAAGTTGTAGTTATGTAATCACAGATTTTGTAAAAATCAATAATACCTCTCAAAACTGTCCCAATGCACATGTTGTCGCAGATCAGATATAAATTCAGATAACGAACAAAATTCAAATTTTTTTTAACTTGAAATAAAAGAAAACTATTTAATCTTTCGAAATACATAGAATTCTTCGTAATTTAAATATATTTGTAGTACTTAAAAAGCATGCTGAACTCAAAACTAGCAAACACTGGGACAGTTTTGGGAGTCACTGTATATTATATGTGAATTACAATTTTCTGCCTAGTGCTAGTCAAATTATTGAAAAGCATTTATAATGTAAAGTGTGCATAACAGTGTAGAGTTTAGTTTACATATAAGCCAGCAATAAGTCAGCAATAATTCACAAATAATTCACAAATAATTCACAAATAATTCACAAATAATTCACTGATATTGATATTTATTAATTCGTTTACCTTCGGAAATAGGCCATTCCATATTTTAACTGGGTACTGATATTGAATGCGATATCTTCTTGATTGTAATCCCGAAATAAAAACTTCAAATTAATTCACATACAATTCACCTAGGTGAATTGTATGTGAATTATGACTTTTTGCTTAGTGTACTGTGTTTTTAATTTAAACAATTGATACAATGCGTATCAAAATTACTTATCCATTTAGCTATTAATAAACTTTTTAGCTGTACTTTTTGTAGGGAAATCACGATTTTTGCCAGTCTTTTTTTTTTCTTCAAATTCCAAACTTGAGACGAGGGTATACCGGTCTTTTTTGGAGCAAAACTGAGAATATTCTTTTTTTGAGCATTTTTGAGGATATTTATACAAAAATTCAATATTTTTTAGAAAATCCAATTGGGCCTAATAGAGCTTGCTAAGATCTATAACCATTATAAAAAATAATTACTGCTCAAATTAACGAATATTTTAAAAACTACTACAAAAAATGTCAAAAAATAAATAAAAAAAAAAGAGTCCAGAATTTTTTCATACCTAAGTATATTGTAAAGCAGCTCAAAACAAGAAAGTTTTATTATTAAAACGTGTTAGTATGTCTTAATTTTTGCAGAGATACTAAAGCTCAAAATTTTTAACTTTTATCAGTAAATACATGCAAAATCTGAAACACTAGCACTAAAAAATTATACCGATTGCTGACGATAGAATATTTCAAGTTACACTTGCTTTTGAGAGACTGTTGTATTCCATGTCACCTTCTACAAATCTACATCCTAACCTGATAGTCAAGATACTATGATCGTGGCTTGGGCAAATCCATAGTATAACCAATACTTCAGAAGGAAGTATCAACTACGGATATTCTACTTTTCCATGTGACTAAGTAGCACAATTGACTCATGTCAAACTCAATATTAATAGGCGGCGCTATTGATATAATTAGATCTCCTCCAGGCACGGACCTTCCATCAACAAATTAAACAAGAACAAGACAAATACTAAACTTGAAACATGTCAACTAGGAGAAGCACTCAACATATTGTTTTCCTGATTTGTTAAATCAATATGGGTAAATACTTATCATATTGATCTATTGGTTCTATAGTTATATTCTCAGTAGTAAATAATGAACTGATATAAAAGACCCATACTTTTATATCTTAATAAACTTCAGACTTCTTTTAGTTTTATATACAGTTGGAAAAGCTGATACATTATTGTCTTTTTAAAATTGTATTTTTATTTATAAACTTTAAGAATAATTCAGGGACATTTTTATAATTTCTTTAAATTGACAGATTATGATGTGGGATACAGTATTTTGTTGTACTTCAAAAATCTCATAATTTTTTTTTCTTTAAAAAAATCAACTGGAAAAAGCATAACTAAGTTTTTTGGCAACTTAAGTCATAGGGATAAAAGCAAATATTAAGATTAGTTTCTTAATTTACAACTTTTGATTAATTTTTAAAAAAAAGATTAATTTATAATGTTTGTAATATCTCTTGTATTTAGGGAGCTTTCTCTTTGGATTAAAATTAAGCATCTCAGGTACACTGGCATGTAATTTTTTCTAGCGTTACTTAGTGTGCAAAAAAGGGAATCAGAAATAAAAAGTGAGAAGACTCAGTTTTTAAGAAAAAAGTAGACTTTCGTTAGATATAAAATAATTTTAGGAATGGGTAGTGTAATGCTACTAGTTCATATGTATTTAACAGTGTCTAGGGTATATATGGAAAGCATTCAGTGTGAGGCTGGTGGTTATATAGAAAAGAGGGCACGTTCCTGATGCTGAGAATTGAAAACTGTAAAAAACAATAGGGGAAATGCAATTATAACTCTTCTAGGTTTATTAAATAAAGCAAGAGTCAAGAAGATTTCCTAAATATATTTGGTATTTATAGTAATCGCTAAATGTAACTAGCAGACGACTGATAGGATAATCTATTCACACTTAAATTTTAAATTATTAAGCAAGTGGGAAAGATTGATGGCCCTTGAATGCTTTATGTGATATTAATTATACAATTTGACATGATTCAATTTTTTAGATTTTCATCTAAAATTTGCTTAATAAATTTGATGATGCGGTAATAGACTAGTATTTCACTGCAGTTGGTATACATATTCGAGACACTGTACTGTATAGAGCGTTTAATTCGTTATACTAGACACATTTTTTTTACTCTACCAGTTCGTTATAACAAGTCCTAGCTGTGATTTCTTAAAATATTTGTGTTTTATCGTAACTAATAAGAATTAGACAAGAGTAAAAGGTGGGTTTTATTCAATGTAGAGAATGAGATTATACATAAAGGAGATCATCAGGTGATACAAATAGTTATTAATAGTGTGACAATAACAATATCCTGAGAATACAACTACAGTAGAGCCATATCTATATTCTGATATAACAGTTTGAATTCCAAGTAGTATTGAATGATGACATAATTGAGTACAGTTGAACCTCAATTTAAGGGCACCCATGATTTCTTTTAGAAAGTCCCTTATATCAAAGGCCTCCCTTAAATCAAATTTAAAACACAGATCAACTTAAATTTTAAGAAAGAAATGAAGGCACATCTCAGATAATCACACCACATCCTTAATCCATGATGGTAATGATGAAATTGACGATATGGAAGAAACAAACGATATTATTCCTGTAAATTAAGAAAAACCTTAGTATGTTTAGGTTTATATGTTACTTCTAACTTTGTTGCTGCAAATAATGAAGATTTTATAATACTTTAAGATATGGTAAATTTCTACTTACGATATAAAAAAACCAGTAATAGAAAGCAGATATAATCAAATTACATTAAATGGGTTTTTCTCAAAAGATTAGAAACATTTTCAGTATTTACGTCTAATAAAAAAAATTTGTACCTAAAACTGTTCTTTTTTTAACTTTGGGGCCAATAATGTTACAATAAAATAAGGAACATCATGTGGAAAGAAAAAGTCCCCTTAAATATAATAAATTCGCAATAAGGGATTTTAAGGTGTAAAAATTTTCCACCAGTCATCGGTGGATACAAAACCTCCTTCATATCGAGGTTTCCGTTATATTGAGGGACCATATATCGAGGTTTGACTGTATATCTAAATAAAGCTTCATATCACCAAGCCAAAAAATAAAAAATTATCAATTATGCACGTAGCAGACGTCTCACTCAATTAAAACTTATCTTACACCATTATCCCGTTTTTTGCCCCTTTCACATATTGTACCTACAGAATAAATATAATTTGTTAATTACAATTGTAACATTACTATTGTTATTGTCTTTGTTTTCAATGCAATTTTACGTATTAATATAGTCTAACTATTAAAATTAATTCGAGTAACATGTAATTATTGTAAAGTGTTTGCCGTTGTTGTACATATGGAAGCAATTCGGTTGTTTATGAAAAGGGGTGGCAAAGTATGTTTAATTATAATACATATACACATTAACAATTTGAGAAAAAGTTAATTTTCTTTTGGATTGTAGTATAATATTTGTATTTAGTCTAATATTTGAGAGAGGTAAAAAATGTTATTGTGTGAATTTAATGAAATTCACCGTTGCCATACAACATATTACATGATTAAAATGATAAAAACCACAAATAACGAGATGTTCAAAGAATTTGTTCTTCTTGAATTTAATAAATAATTAATGTAACTCCTTATTCCTCATTAATATATAAGAAACTTTTGTAAATCCAATTAAAGTATTTGAAATGAACAAAACTATTTTAATACCCTGCTTCAATTTACAATGATGAGTTGTTCCATCTACAACTACTACAGTACTATATTTTCTAATTTAAACATTCTCTACATACCATTGCATTGCAAAAAAATAATAACTTCGGCGAAATTTTTTTGAACTTTCATACATCTCAGGTGTGGCGGCGGTTTAAATTCAAAATTTTCTGATGAGGAAAAAATTGGATAAAAACGATCCTAAATTTTTAAAATGCAAAATTGATAGCAAACGCGTATATTAATCTGGCTAACTTTATTAAGCAACCTCAACATAAAATTTAGTTTTGTATCTAATGGTGTATTTATTGAAAACGTGTATCACCAAAAATTTTGTAAAAAAAGCAAAAACATAAAAATCAGTTTTTAGAGATTTTAAAAATACTTTTTTAGTTAAGTTTTAAAGTTAATGTTACAAACAAATAACGCAAAAAAATACCTATTATTTGAGGCCTTATTTGCCACTCTAGCTCTATTTTTCATAGAGTTATTAACTTTCTTCGAAAAAGTCAAATTTTGGACGAGGGTATACAAGGAGAAATTGATGTTTTTTTCGAAATTAATTTTATAATAAAATATAATAGAACCAAATAAAAGAATCATTTTTGGCTAATAAAGTATATGTTTAAACGGTTGCTACCTCGAGTTATAGCCCATCAAATCTGCGTTTTTGTATGTTTTCAATGGAAATAGCTTTATAAATAGTGTATGAGCTAGATTGGGATTTTTGCTACGATTATTTTTCTTTCTTATATATCTGTTTTAAAATATTGCTCTTTGAGATTACTTCAAAACTGCAACAGTTATCAACTAAAAAATAAATTTTGTGGTAATTTTTTTGGTATTTTAAGGTACAGTCCGCATAAAACGGAGTTTGATAATTCAGGTCCCCTAATTCGAGCCTGATATGTAGTAAATTTGTTCTTTGAAGGGGTTTTCTGGTGCAATCTTTAGGGCAACACTGTAAAAAGTAATCTAAAATACACACCCTGACCTCCTGTATGCTCTCAGAGCACATGAATGTGCTCAAATGAGATGGTCAATAGGCTCATATGAGAGTATCTCAGATATTGACCGAAAAGTTAATCAATGTAAAGTTAAATCAATCCACTTTTGACATGTATTTGTTATTTTATTTTATTTTTTACTTGTATAACTCCTCTTTGGAAGGAGCCAAATCCAATCGTTCAAATTGGTTGATATCAAAGAATTTCGCCGAAACTATTCTACCCCCAAAGAACCGACCATTCAAATCTTGAATAGCTTTTCTAGCTGATTCAATGCTTGAAAATTGAACGAAAATACGAACTGCTCGGTCATCACTAATTTTTCCTTTAGGTACTTCAAATATAAGACATCTTTCTACTTTTCCATATTTGGAACATTCTTCTGCTGTTTCCTCTTGTAGTATATCATCTACTTCACCAGGCCCCACCATATTAGTAAGTAAAATAACCTGAGAAGGTATATCCGATTGCTTTTGTAATGATAGTTCTTTTATATTATCAACAACAAATGTGCGAGCTATAGCTTGTACATGATGAGCTTCTATTCTAAAAACAAAAAAAAAGGTAAATGGCTCACATTTTTTTGATTTAATAATTACAAAACTATTTACTTTGGTGGATCAGAAATCTGCTGCTGCTGCTGACTCATCTTCAGTCTTCGCATATATGCATCATTTGCGGTTTCATTTACATCAATCTTTCCTGGATTATTACCAGACTTTTGCAATGAAGGAGCATGTTTCTCAGGACTTACTGTCTTGGATCTAGATCCAGATCTTGACCTTGATCTTGACCTTGACCTTGACCTTGATCTTGATCTTGATCTTGATCTTGATCTTGACCTTGACCTTAAATTTGACCTTGACCTTGACCTTGATCTTGATCGTGAACTGGATCTTGATCTTGATCTTAACCATGATCCATCAGCATCTTGTTTTCTTTCCCAATCTCTTTTTCGTTTTTGTTGTTCTTTAAAATCTTTGCGCTCTTCCTTGTATTGTTCATAATCATTTGGTCGATGAGGATCATAATCTTCCAACATGTTAAAAACAACAGGTTGAGGAGGCGCTGCTATTGCTCCTCCTTTTAAGCCCTTTTTCTTCTTTTTGTTAATTTTTTGTGTCGCACGAAATCCATTTACATCATCTGCTGTAGTCAGAAATGGAATTGCACCTAAATCAATATTATCTGTTGCATTTTTCTTTTGTTCTTGAATAGATGCCTTTTTTGTTTCAAATTCGATTTGTTGCTCCTTTTCTCTATCTTCCTTTGTAATAGTCTTTGTAGATACAATAGTTGCTCCAGCAGGAATAAATGGCTTATTAAGTTTTGGTTTTGCTTGAATAGTAGGTCTACGTAAAACGGGTCTAAATGTATTAATTGCAGACCATCCTACACATACAATTTAATTTTATTTCAATATGTTAAATCACATTAAATTAGTTCACCTGCTGGTTTAATTGATTGTGTATTAGATTTAGTTGAAGTATTTGGTTGACTTGCTGTTGCTGCTGTTTTTAAACTTGTTGCTAAATTTGTTCGTGAAGGTTGTTGAGGATCACTTTGAGAACTCGTAGATCCTGATTCTGGCGCAGGTAAAGAAGAATATAAACCACTTAACTGACTTGATGAAACCTCTTTTTTCGAATTGTCTGCTCCTTTGTCTGATTTCGATGGAGGTAATGCTCCATATAATGAAAATGACATGATGAATACAAAAACAAATAAAAAAAAAAACAAAAAAAATTATCAACTTGAAAGAGAAGTATTAGCTGCTTATTTCAACTTCCAAAAGAACCAGTCCACCCTAAATAAGGGTTAAAGCAAAGCAACTACTTTATGTTGTCCTCTATTGGTGATAAACCTTTGTTCTCCTTTCTTTTATAAATACTAGATATTATAACAAATAATGAATGGGTAAAGTACTTGAATTAAATAAAATGAGAATGCATATCAATTGATTTTAATTATAATTAAAGGTTGGATTATGACCTGCATTCTCGTATTCTTATGAGTTTAGCAGGTGTGTTGGCTGACTCGAGAGCTAAAACAACCAGTAATGAAGTAGAGCGTTTGTTATCAAAATGCCCTGATATTCCTTCAATTCCAATTGATGATATAAATATCAATATTCCTGGCCAGCAACTCAATGTTGGGCGCATGGTAAACTAGATTGTAGCAAAAAAACTAAATGACCAATCTAACACGTTACGTTTTAGACATATCGTTATCAACAAACTTTGGATGCTTTAATAAATTACACTACAAATGCAACTGTAGATATACAAATTGATCTTATACCTCGAATCCTTAGTTATTTGAAACATTTGCCAGTTTATGAATGGGATGAACAAATAATTACAACAGGGTCTACATTACCAGATAATGTCACTTATAGTCTAGTTTCTGGTTTATTGGATATTGCTCATCAACGTTCTGAATTAAAAGAAAATATATACAATACATTGTGGAATTATGGAAAATCTATTATTAGTTTAATGGATATAACTGATAAGGAATATATTGTCTACTTTATTTTACCATCTTTGGCTGGTTTAGCCCGTGCATTACAAGTTTCACCATATCTTTATAAAGCATATCAACTTCAAGCTCTTTGTGAATATATGCAACCATTAATAGTGGATAAAACATTGGAAAATATTAGAAATGCAATTGATGGTTGCTTAAAGGAATGCGATATTCAAGCTTACAGTAAACGTGTATTAGCAAGTTATTGGGAAGCTGGAATACCTCTTAGTTCAAATCGAATTATACATGATTTACTTATTATCCTTAGAAATGTTACTGCTCGTGTAATTGCTATATCAAATCCTACTAATGATCAGCCTGAACAGATTAGCTTAAAGAAGTTACATTTGACTACAAACATAGAAAATGCTTGGTCTGATTTGATGAAAAAAGTTGCTGAAGGTGTTCGACCTCAAGGTGATCAAGTATCAGAAACAGATAAAAAACTAAACAAAAATTTAAGAGGAATCTATGTAATGAGTTTAGGTTATTTTGATGAGATTAGAAATTATGCAGTAAAGAGAGAAAATGAAGGCAAGAAATGGTCTCTTGATTCTTACATGAAGGAAATTATGGGTACGAGTCTACAAGTTGCAGCATTATCATCTGTTTATTTGCATCAAGTAGACGATGTTTTGATTAATTATGTTTACGAATGTTTATTCAAGAATCCTAATGGAAACGATGCATGGGTTCATGTTGCTTCTCTTGATACAGCTGTTCTTTTAGCGATTAAGTAAGTACGGTTTAATTTATTCAAATTTCAATTTTATTAAGTAATCAATATTCTAGTTTCCCTGGTTTAAACAACAAAATGACAGAAACTATATGTCGTTATTTGGCTACTCCATCTCCTGTTTTTGAATTGGTTGCGGAATTAGATCAGCAAACATTGACAATGCAAAAGTTTGCTATAGTCCGTTTGGCCCAATGTGTGCAAGTAAGTTGAATGTGATTATGAATCATATTATAAAATTAACCATCAATTATAGACAAAACCTGCAACACAGATGCGCCAAGCTGCCAATTCAACATTTTACGCGCTTTTGAATGAGATTACTCGATTTTCTGATGAGGACACAGTTGGAAAGCAACCTTCTCTTGTACATTCTAATAGTATTTCAGGTGCTCCTGCTATTGAACTTTTAAATGAATCTCAAAAGCAACAAGTTTGTGTCAATGCGCTCTCTGCCATTGTAGGTGTAGCTGTTTATCTTCAAGATGAGTCTGTAAGTTACCTTATGTGATATACTAATTTATTCTATCACTAATGATTTTATTTAGATTATATCTCAAGCTTATTCAGTCTTATCCTTGCGTCGTAAATCTTTCTCTATTTCAGCAATAACAACATTAACTAGTAGTCTTGTGGATTTAGCACTTGTTAGTTCCTTGAGTGTATTCCGTGATATTATCAATTTATTTTCAGTTTTGAGTAGAGAATCCCTTATAGTAGACAACAAGCAACTCACATCAGCTATCTTTAATGCTCAATTCAATCTTGCTAAAAGATTATCATCAAAACCTGAACACTACGATTGCTATCTTGGAAATGTACTGGGTCTTTTTGTGGAAAATGGCAATACAATCCAACGTATGATTAGCAAAAACAAGAAGGAATCAGAATTGCCTTTGATATCTAAATTGGGAAAACTTTTGCCAGTAATTCGTACTCTTTTAGAACATGATGATTTTAATCCTCATTTGAATCCTAGTGAAGACACTGTATCACTCTTTCGTAATACTTGGTTTCATTGCGTTTTATTTGGTTTTGTTACTGAATCAATTTGGGTCCGTGAATGGCATGACTCAATGCTACTCATTGCCAAAAAGACACCTGCTCTTGTTATTGAAAGCGCTACAAATTACCTTGAGAGCGATTTAGAATATAATTCAGTATTACGAGGAGCAAACACTTCTGATCGAGATATTGGATTGATGAGACAGAAATTAACCACATTGTTACCTGCATTGGCGTATGATACCAAGAACTTTTCGTTTGCTCAAATTGTATTTGCACTTAGTGTTTATCATATCGAAATGATGAGAAGCAAAGCAGGTGATTGCAGCTATATTTTACGTTATTTTATGAACGATGGTGTCAGTAACAGTACAATGTCAAATTGTTTAGAAACAATCGCAGATCGAGTGGTTACTGCTTACATTAAAGATGCCTCATACAAGGCTGCATTCCAGAATTTAGATAGTGAATTGCGTATTCAAATGACCAATCTGCTTAAACTTTGTTGTCATCGTTTACGTAAAGTACATTCCTTAGCTGTCAAGATGTCAGAACGCATTGTTACAACGTTTCCTCAAATTTTTGCCGAGAAATCACTCATTACCTTATTGTTGGAATTGGTTCAATTGCTCTGGTTGAGTTGTGAAGCAGAATATCGTGATGAATACTATCCCACATTTCAATTTAAATCTCCTCGAGTGGGTGTTACTATTGAATTAGGCGATTCATTCACTTATCGTAAAGATATTTGTTCTCACATGTATGAAAATGGTAAAAAATGGCTTCAAATATCTATGGATCGTGCTCCAATGGAAATCAATGGTTTATTACAGGATTACCTTGCTGAATATGTGCGTTATGACCCTGGAGTTCCAATTGATTCAGCTCATTTAGGTAGAACATTAGCTTTAGAAGTAGGTAAAGCAGCAGCAAAGAATGAAATGACAGTAGATTTTGTACCTCGTGTTCGTGGTATTCAATTGGATGATTCTTCGGATTTTGTGGATGGATTTACTTCAAGACGTTACTTTATTGGAGAAGTCAGCGGCATTGAATATCTTGCAGGTATGCGCCATGGTGCTGATAAATTGCCTGACAGCAATACAGGTACTGGCTTGAATGAACAGGTACCAATTGTTTGCAAGACGTTACAAGCACTTTTAGATGATGTAAAGCAAAAGCGTAAGGTTCCGGTAGATCGTTTGAGACGCACATTGCTTCAAGCTGCTAGTTTCATTGTATCCTTGCCTACTATTCATCCTGATTTGATTACTTATATCGTTCGAATTCCTGTCCATATATTTACCCCTGAATCATTGGAAATTGGTACTGATGTATGGAACTGGGTCCTTGTCGAAAGATCAGATATAGAAAAACGTTTGATGGTAGAAATTTTAAATATGTGGAGTTGGGCTCAAAGATACAGAAAGGGTTTATTCTCTCCCAAATTAAACACAAAGCACCCTTTTGTGAGTAAAATGACTTATACTCCATCTGATAGATCTATTATCGATAAAAATAGCCGCAATATGACTCGTCTGTTTACACCTCATGTAACTTGGATTAAGTTTTTGACTAGTCGTTTTTATGCTATTCGCCACCGTAGCAAGCATTTGATTAATATGCTGATCCGTTTATTGCAAGACACCTTCCATAATTCACATTTAATGAGTACTCACTCGTTTGCTCGCCTTCCTCGTTTCCAGTTGTTATTCTTGGGTATGAAAATTCTTCACTCTGCTCAAATGGAAGCATTGGCAGAATATCGTTTCCGTTCTCTTGTGTATGGATCTGCTTTTAATTGGTTTTCTTTGCCGCCTAAATGGCACTATGGTTCTCGAAAGAGTTATGCATTAGTTGAACAAAAAATGCTTACTGATTTTTATGGTGTTGTTATCAATGATATTCCTCGTCTTACAGATTTGGTTACTAGTTCTACATCTCGTAATAGTAGCTCAAAAATTGCTTCTGGTCTCTATATGTTTTTAAGTGATAAAACCAAGGATGATATTTTACGAGAACAAAAGTTAACAAAACGATTACTTTTGCTCTTGTTGGATAGCGAATTATCTCGCCTTTCTGTTTGGTGTAATCCTTTGAACGCAATAGGCCCTGGGTACCCTGCAAATTACATTGGAAATACTGAAAAGTCATTTACTACTGATGATAGTTGGAAAGAAATGGTTCGTTTTGCTTGGGAAACATCTCCTAAAGTAGCTGTTCAGATGGCCGCAAGATTTGTGCAAATTTCTGTGCAAAGAGAGTTGCATATCTTAATTGCCAATAATACATTGGATGTTGTTGATGTTCCTGAAGCATTAGAGCTTTTATTAGGAGAAAAGGTGCAACCCAATGCTAAACTCGATTTGCGTTATTTAAAGTATTGGGCTCCTGTTCCTGCAATTACTGCAGCAAATTACTTTATGCCCGCGTATGGCAATCATCCCCTGATTTTGCAATATGCTATGCGTAGTCTTGAATATTATCCTGTAGATACAGTATTCTTTTATGTTCCACAAATTGTTCAAGCACTTCGTTATGATGAATATGGTTATGTAGAAAGATATATTATGGAGGCAGGACAAGTATCTCAGTTGTTTGCTCATCAAATTATTTGGAATATGAGTGCTAATTTCTTTGTAGATGCTGACAAAGAATGTAATAAGGTAAATGAACAGTTAATATGTATAGCTTGTAACTGTTTTTAACTTTTTTTTTTTTTTTTTTTTTTTTTTTTTTTTTAAAAAAAAAAATAGCCTGATCCTTTGAAGCCTACACTTGAAAAGATTATCAATAATTTAGTATCTTCGTTTACTGGTTCGGATCGTGATTTTTATGAACGTGAATTCAAGTTCTTTGGTGATGTTACTGCCATCTCTGGTTATTTGAAAGAATATATCAAATATGGCCAAACTGAAAAGAAGCCTATGCAAAAGGTATAATATATAGGTTGAACTTAAGGCTTTATAGATACTGACATTATCAATAATAATAGAAACGATTAGATGAAGAACTTGCTAAAATCAAAGTGGATGTTGGTGTCTATCTTCCCAGTAACCCTGATGGTCATGTTGTTGATATTAATCGTACCTCTGGTCGTCCTTTACAAAGTCATGCTAAAGCGCCTTTCATGGCTACATTCAAAATTGAAAAAGAAAAAGAACAAGAGGAAGTAATTGATGATAATGCTAACGACGATGATTCTCAAAAATCTGTTGTTACACTTTGGCAGAGTGCTATTTTCAAAGTTGGTGATGATTGCCGACAGGATGTACTTGCTTTACAATTAATTGCCGTTTTCAAGAATATCTTTACTAGTATTGGTATGGATCTGTATGTCTATCCTTATCGTGTTGTTGCTACAGCTCCCGGTCGTGGTGTTATCGATGTTATTCCTAGGTCTATTTCTAGAGATCAATTAGGTCGTGAAAAGGTGAATAGTATGTATGATTATTTTGTTGCAAAATATGGTGGACCCAATTCAATTGATTTCCAAAGAGCACGTACCAATTTTGTGCAGAGTGTAGCTGCCTACTCTTTAATTTCATATCTATTACAATTCAAGGATCGTCACAATGGTAACATTATGTTAGACGATGATGGACATATTATTCACATTGATTTTGGCTTTATTTTTGATATTGCTCCTGGTGGTATTGGTTTTGAAAGTTCTCCTTTCAAATTAACAACAGAAATGGTTCAAGTAATGGGAGGTAATTCTGAAGAACAAGCATTTAAACAATTTTCTGAACTGGTTATTAAGGGCTACCTTGCCTGTCGACCTTACGCCGAGCTCATTATGCAATTGGTAACTTTGATGTTACAATCAGGTTTGCCTTGCTTTAAAGGTGAAACAATTAAAAGAATGCGTACGCGTTTTCAAATAGATAAATCTGATAGAGTAGCTGCTGATTTTATGATTCAAAGGGTCAAGGACTCATTTGAAAACCAAAGGACAGTATTATATGATTACTTCCAAAAGGTTACCAACGGTATTCCATATTAACATAATAAAATAGATTTGAGCTTTTCAATCTTTTAAATAGCATAATTGTATTTTTAATAATCGTAATAATGGCTTTTTTTTAAAAATATTTTCTAATTTAAAGTCTACCACTAGTTTCGAAGGAGTAGAAATAAAAGTATTTACTGTAATTAGTTTACTTTGGCCAGCTAAACATAATAAATTAATCAACTGTACACTATAGCTTCCAACTGTATTATGTTGCTTACAGTATTTAAACTTGAGATTTAAACAAAGTGAAATATTTTTTAAAACAAGAAAAAAAATGAGATGAATCAATGTTAGTTTTTAAACAAGCAAGGATTGTTTTGTCGACGATTTACCAGTAAATATTTAAATTGTCTTTTCTAACAAAACTGTGTTCTCTGCTGCAATTTCTTTTTTGAAGACTAAGGGTCTACTTTACCCTTTCAAACAGAAAGCGAAATATCGAACATGTTTTTGCTTGCATTTATATCTCAGTCTCAAAATATATGACAGAATTTACAATCTAATATATCTTGAAATTATTTCCGTTCAGACAGTTCCACTGACTTAAGCTCATTGTTTTTACAGCTGTCGCATACCTAAACATATACAGTTTAAAATGTTAGGAATAGAAACTTTTTCAATGCTTGAATATAGTAAAAATATTGACATTGGAGATTCTAAATTCATTGATGTCTATCACCCCAAGATCCAAAGGTTTTAGACCTTAATTGAAGCTCTCTTTGAAGTACCACAGTGGTACTAAAAGCGTGGCCCTTGATTGCTACATTATCTTTATTCTTCATACCGTTACCGAAAACAATGAGAGGAACGGCATCTGAATTTTTGAATGCACCCTTCTTGAGTTATGTTACAGGTTTTTTTTTTTTTTAGTTTTACCAGAGATAGATTACACTGTTAATACATGTGCTCTGTTTCAATTAAGAAATATATATAGTTGAACAAACCCTTTATCTTGATAATATCTGTACAAGGAAGATATTAATACAAAAAAAAAAAAATGTACAAGGAAGATAGTTATTTTATTCTTTGACTAAGCTAATAATAATGTCAAATTGCCACAGAAGTGCTTATTAAAAATTATTCAATTATACTCTTGTAAAGCGAGATAGAACACATTAAATGTGAAATACAATACGACTCTGTATTGGTTTTCTTTAACATCAGAGTTAATCAGTGGTTGCTTGCTAGTCATCTTTATGTTCCTGTTGGAAATAATTTATTATAGCAGGAGCAGATTGTCAAACTACGACACGAGTGTTTTTTTTAGACAAACAATTTTGAAGCATTAATAAATGTATACATATGGAATTGATACTAAAGTCGTTTTATTTTATTTTTTTACTTAGAGGACCAACTGTTGTCATTACAAAACCATTTTAGACATTTTTTTTTTTTTTTTTTTTTTTTGATATTTCTCTATATTCATCCTTTGTTGTTGATTTCATTTACATCTTTTTTACTTAAATTTTAATTTTTGCTTATATTTTAAATTTTGCTTATATTTTAATTTCTGCTTATATTTTAATTTCTGAAAATCGGGACATTTTTATAAATAATGTTTATAGTCGTAAAGCTAGAGCAAAAAAAAAAATTATCGTTCATATATACATGGAATATAACAGGTAAAAATATAGAAATATAGAGTATGTTCTGTAGTAAGCGCATATACAATTAGATAAGTAGAAACAAAGAGATGCTTCGGAAAGAATTTTTAAAATATCTCAAATTCACCGTAAATAGGGGTTACGGTTAACTCAATAATTGGCCATCTGACTTAACACTACATTATAACCAAATTCTTGAAAGTTAAAAACAGTTATTGATTTCGTACGAATGTGTACAGTAATGTTGCTTGTACTCTGTATCACCCTGATGAAAAAAAAAAAAAAAAAAAAAAGAGAGTATCTCCCCCAAAACGATGAGCTACACAAATCTGCAACAATTTAAAGAAAATTCTGTCAAACCACGTTTGAATTGTACAAATCAAGTTATTGCCTACAAGAAGGAGTCGAAATGCTCATGAAGTAATATCCGTATGCGTATATATCAGGAATTCAAATACGAATATCTACAATAATAAAGTTAGACGATGCGTATTATGTATATATGTATTTATGTTTATTTTTCAGAAAGAAAGCGGCAGCAGCAGATCACATAATACTTCTGTCCACTACTGCATGTAACACTCACTATTAGCACTGCAGAAATCACACGTGCAATGATTTACATGCAAACAACTCGAAACCCTATATGCTAGACTTATAAACTAGTAATGGAGATACCAATAAACAAGCTTAAATAATAACTATAGAAATACCTGTGCATTATGTATCCATACAGGATTACTTATAGACAATGATACACTCATAGCACAAGAGAGCATCCTCAGAGTTCCCCTTGATATGTAACAATAGTTGTTTAAGTGTACAATGTGGTGAGAACATGAGATGATCATTTTTCTGACCAGTAAAAAAACCTCCTTTTGCACTTTTTTCAAAATCAAAAATTGAAATACACTACAAACAAGTAATAGGAAAAGTATTTTTGTACATGCAACTTGCATATTATGCTTACGAGATATACAGGTTCAATCTGCATTATTCAAGTCATTCACACCCCCCTTACATTATTGAAGAGGTACTACGGATCTACAATTTTATGATAAAATGAGTCTATTTTGATTGTTTTCATATTACACAAACTAGATAAAGAAACATGTTGTAGAATACCATAAAAAAAAGGGATCTACACATAAGTTTATATTGGTGTTTTTTAACATTTAGTGTTATTATTTTATTATTATTATTAAAGAAATATATAGTATATAGCGAGAGAAAAACAAAAATTACAATGATTTGATTAAGGGGAAGGGGGGGGGATATAGGATCTATTTTTTTTTTTTTTTTTTTTTCCATTTACAGTTATTTAAGAATTTCTGATATGATGAATAATATAACCAGGTAAACCATAAACACCAAAACCCATAGCCTTGGCCATTTTAGCAAAGCCCTCTGTTTCAACTTGATGTTGATAAACATAAGGAGGGAAGTTTGCACCTTCTCTATGTACTTGTGCCTTAACTAATGTAAATGTAGCACCAACACCATCCAAAGGTACTTTTGCCAGTTTTCCTAGATGAGTTGGCATATCTACCATAAGATAGCGATTTGTTAGGAATTCATAGTAACCCTCCAATAAGACATAATCCTAAAAATAAATATTTTTAAGTAATTATGGAAAAACAAGAATTAAGTAATTAACTTACCGGGTCGAGATCCTTTTGCATTTCAATAGATTTTTCAGTTTCTTGCCAATTATTCTTATCATAAGCCCAGAAAGAGCCATCATCAGTTTCTAATAAACAATTTGGCACAACAACATCAACATCTACAGATTGAAGATCTTCCAAAATTGTTTCAGGATATTCAACTACATCGACATCTAACCAAAGGACCCAAGAATGATATTCACGCAAAGCAGCAGTTAATAAATAATTTCTTGAACGAGCCATAAATGATCTTCTCAAAGGTTGTAATTCAAATGTATGTCTTTTATCTTCTGGTAATTGAAAATCAAAATCTTTTTCATAAATTGCAATTTCATGATAGCGTTGAGAGGGATCTTGGCGGTTTAAGTATTCATCTGCCTTGTCTTTTAAAATATTTACAGTTTCATCAGTTGTGTCAGATACTAAAAATGCCACAGTGATTAAGTCCTTGGGATATGACAAGCGGTCGATTAATTCAAAATATCTTGGAAGGTAAACCTCAGCATTTTTAAGGGGAGTAAGGATAATAACATGTTCTTGTTGATCTTTTGCATTTGCAGTTGCTTCTAAATCATTTAAATTTATGAATTTAGCTTGTCCGCCTCCTCTTTGATTATTATTTCCACCAGTACTACTTGAAAGTGCAACTGCTTCATTTAATGATCTGATTGTTCTGCCACAAGAATTTAGTCCAAGTGATGATCTTGAAAATGTAAAGAATGATAGAGTGATAAATGATATAATTGCTAATACAAAGACTATTAATCTTTTGTTTCCTCTTAAAGCTGATGTATAAATATTGGAAGGCTTTTCTGTGAGAATCATTTCTATGTATGTGTATATGTATGTGAAAAGGAGAGAAATGAAAGAAAGAAGAAAGAAAAGAAGGAGAAAAGGGTAGAAAAAAAAAAGGACCAAGATTATATATAAAGGTACAATTGAGTGTCCTACTTGACCGTAGATCTTGTAATCTATTTTTAACAGTAATAAATGGGGGGGGGAGTTTGTTGGACAAATGAATCTATTCTCAAAGCCTCTTTTTAAACATTCGTTACACATAATATGAATACAAAATCAATGTTTTGAAGTTTTAAATGCCCTTCACCACAAGCAAAAATACAAATATAGTATATAATATTACATAACATTACTGAGATAGCAAATTTCTAAATCGTAATTCATAGTAATTAA